>BSXT01000047.1:0-12717 GCA_030267785.1 Phytophthora fragariaefolia
CCAAGCGATGTAGCCATGTCGTCTTTTTCGAGTCGTGTTCCGCACCTAAAATAAACAACAGAAGTATCCTACTCAACAGTTTTAAAGAATCGAAGGAGACGCTTCCATTCTAAAAAAAAAAACAAGGAGCAGCGCTGGTGGGTCTGAGGATCAGCATCGCCTCTGATTAGTGCCCCCCTATGTGAGGCGCTTGGACTTGACCGGTGTGCAGTTGAACCATTTCGCACTGAGGGATTTGCTGGACGCTGCATCGACGTGTTGCAGGCACGTTGAGGCGTTGATACGGTACTTCGTCACCGCCTGCAACCGTGCGACGTCTTCGTCTACCCGCAAATCAACGAAATGAAATGATCGAACCCGACGTATTTAACGATGAGTTCTTCCTCGCATTGACGACTCATTGCCCTGAACTTCACTCTCTGACGATTCGCGAGGGTTGGGTTCCCTGTCCGCCACGGCCGGAAGAGCTGCGTCACGAGTCGTTTAAACGTGGCGGGTGCGTTGGGCAGCCCCTGGGGCATCACTAACCACTCCCACAGCATCGTGCTGGGGGTACTTACTACCGTAAGCGGAATATTGGACTCGCGCATCAGGAGCTGATGATAGCCGTCGACCATGTAGACTGCACTAAAAACCGTGCAGCCGGTTATGTTGTTCTGCAAGACATCCTTTGGCGGGATAGGCGTCAACACCGGAACGGTTGCCGCGTTCAACTTGATGAAGGCGTGCACCATGCGCCACTTTCCGTTGGGTTTGCGCACACAGAACGTCGGTGACGTATGTGGCCACTTTGATTCACGCACCATGCCAGCGGCATGCATCGCCGCGAAGAAGGCGTCGATGACGGCGACCCGTTTCTTCGGAAGCGGTCACTGCCGCGTGGTGCAATACTTGGTGCCTGACACTAAATCAAACTTGTGCCGCACGCCCCGATCCGGGGGGAGGACCGAGGGCGTGTCGTGGCTAACGACATCTGAAAACGCCTTCAGAAGGGGCTGATACGGATTCGAGGGGCCCTTCAAAATGGCAGCTCCATACCGCGTCTGCCTCCTAGAGGTTCGTTCGACTTCCAAAACCTCGGAGTCCATGACGGAAGAAGAGTTGTGGTCCAGTGCGCCACCTTCTAGTAGAAGCACTTCTGCCAACTCTCCCGCCTTGAGAGAGTCCAAAACCTCGACATAAGCAAGCTCCGTGAGTTCACGAACCTCCGCTACTATCGGCAAGGGGGTCAGCCCCTCCCCCACCTTGGGTTCGCCCGTGAAGACGTCGAGCACTTGAGGAACCCTGTCCTCAGCCGCCGAATCCGCATCGCGGCTAGACGCTTCTGCCTTGGGCGTGTTTGTGACTTTGTCACCCCTGATGACCTTGCTAGTGAGAGCCCTTGCTCGACCACCTGTGGTTGCGCGAACACAAGCTTCAGCACCTTCCGTCGCGCGAGCTGAACCAGCTACAACGCCTTGCGTAGTGGGAGCTCCGACTTGACCGCTCATGTTTGCACGAGCAACAACACCAGCGCATTTCTCGACATGGGCTGAACCAGCCACCACGCGTAGCGTAGGAGGAGCTCGGACGCTACCACCCCTTCCTGCGCGAGCTGCTGCAGCGTCCGCGGCTTGAGTCGTCACTGTCCCTTGGACAAATGCAACACGGTTGCAAACTGCAAAACCCTGCCTTCCCATCGGGGAGGTATTAGGGTCCTGCGGCTCTTCTCCATCACCCACCTCGGGCTCCCGCGCTCGTGGAGGCGATACCATCGGCAGTTCCAGGTCTTCTGAAGACCCGGCAAACTGCCGCTCATCGCGTGGCACACGGTGCTCATGCACAAACCCACCTCGGGAAGAGGAGGGGATACGACCCACCAGGGCTCTGTCCGCGAGTGGGTTGTGGCTGGCACCGATGGTGAAAGCACTAGCATACAATGCATTGTTCCTAGCCACACTGGCTTTCGTCGCAAAGTTGAACGACGCTCCTGAATCGATCAGGACGTTCCGGATACGCTTTCACGCTGGCAGTGACGACCACTAGGTTAGACCGCGCGGCGACCACGGAGAGACACAGAAGTGTCGTCCCAGGGACTTGCTCCTTTTGCGAGGCTGGTGATGAATTCACCTTCCTCGAAGGGGAGCGAAGTCTCCCAGCAGGGCGTCCCGCCCCTACTGGGAGTCGCCGTTTTCCGACTCCGTCGCCTCGAGGCTATTGAGAGCCGGACGCACCGAGTGCTTCTTGTCGCGTGTCGTCTTCCACGGGTTGGTGGGGCAGTTCCGACGGAAGTGACCAGATTGGTTACAACCGAAACAGTGACCACCCGCACGTTGAGCCCGCTGCGGGCGTGCTGACTCGGCAAGAGAGATATCCATCGGAGTGGGGCCCTCAGTTGCTTCGACATGAGGTGTGTGGCCTTGCGCGGAGCGCACACAGTGGTCCTCCAACATAGCAATGTGGACCGCCTCATTAAACGTTTGCGGCTGACGTCGGAAGAGCTCCGTCCGAACCGGACCCGTACGGACACCGTCCATGAAGATCGTCACTTTGACGTCCTCGGAGAGGGGTGCGCCGGCCATGGCGGCTTCGAGGTTATGGAGATCCATGACGTAGTCTTGAAGCGACCGCTTGCATTGCTTGCATCGCAAGAAATTGGAGCGATGACGATACGCCACATTGGCCAGGTGGAAGGTGGAATGTAGCTCCTGTTCCATGAACGACCACGAGGTGAAATATCCCGGGGTAGCCGTTTCGCAGGCCATTGCCCATGCGCGTGCGCGCCCTCCAAGATTGGACAGCGCAAACGCCACCTGAGCTCGCGCGTTGTAGATCTGACCAGCGCTCAGCGCGATCTCGATCTCGCGAACCCAGAACACGAGACTGTCGGAGTCTTTGCCGTCGAACGTCGGGACCGACATCTTGACGGCCTTCGTCGTGGTTGGGCGCGCAGCGAACGAGGCCGAGATCGTGGCGGACGCCTGTGCCGCACTCTGTGCCTCAGCTCGTATCGCCGCACGAGCGGCTTCCTGCGCAGCAGCGCTCACGTGAGCAATCAGCGACGACTCGTACTTGTCGAAGCGTTCCACGCGCGCCTTCTGCCGCTCTGCCGAGAGGTTGGTAAATCCAACGAAGGCTGCCTCGCCCAGGAGGCTGACCATCTTCTCCAGCGTCGCCCAATGGGCATCCGTGAGATGCGGAAAGTCCTACCCGGTCGGCAACCGACTCCCTGAGTCTTCCATACCCAGTGAGACCTTGATTGTAGATAACCGCGCCGGTCGCGGGATTGACTACAAGTGCTACCAAGTGTGACAGGAGTCACACGCACCGTAGCGGTAAGGAAGCGTAACGCGTTAACCTGGGCAGACGCCGGGCGTCACCGCACTTCCGTATGTAAAAGGCCTGGCCTTCCCGGTCGCTATTGGTACCCGGTACCAATCGACTTACACACTCCAAGGTTAGATGTTAACTGCACTCTATTTAATAACACTCCCTTTTAGGTGTCTATCCATTGTTTTCTATCTATATACTGAATTCTTGTTTATCTGGAATGACTGGCTTGACAGACTCCTAACCTCTTAAGTATGGGAGAGCCTTCGGTCAGGAATATGACTACTCGGGGACGCTCCCGTCGGAATATTATATCCGGGGGTCTTGGTGTGTCACACACGTTTGGTGTGCCACGCACCAAGGAGAACAACCAGTCCCTGACTGTCAGATCTCCTTCTTCCAAGAAAGGGGAGGTTGGCCCTGTTACAGATTCCTTATCGGTGAAGCACCAGACCGACTACGTATTTGACGTGGCTTCATTATTCTTCACCGAAATTAGCGGCCATCAAGTTTCGGTCGAAAAAACAGTGATGATAGCGCAACCAGAACAGAAGAACTGCTTCGATTGTGGTATTTACATGCTATACTGCATGAACCGCATCACACAGTTTATTGTGAAGCATTATCCAGAAACACTTGCGAAGGAAACCCGTGCTTTAACCAGCAAGTGCACGGCGCCGACGAGAGAAAAAATCCGAGCCTCATTGCGTAAGGAATTCGAAAAGCAATGGAAGCCTTAGTCGGATAGTTGGTCGCGTCAAATGGTAGTGATCGGATTAATTGGTATAGGTCCAAGTAATTGGCAATCGAATATTTGCATCTTTTAAAACAAGACCTGGTAGAAGCGCTCGGCGTCGCTCAGTCCGACGAGATGCCGCGGTGTGCCAGCTCAAGATAAACAGCCCCTTCTAGAGATGCTCATCAGACCTCGCGCTTGCTGCAGCGCTGTCTGGGCTTCAGCACCACCCCATGCAATGATGCAACTCGAAGCGCGGCTCGCGACTTGCGCTGGGGGAGTGCTTGGTCGTCGTGGCGCACCGATGCCATCCTTGCCACCGCTTCCCATCGTTGTCCAGTATAATTGCGTACGATGGCCAAAAGGCGAGAATTGACCAATCATGTTGCGTCGGTCACTGCCAGTCGTTTTCGGCACCGTGGCGCTATGGCACACGAGTTGCTCCAACCTTCTTGACCTTTCGCTCAATCGATGACACCGACATCATAGAGCCCATACACAGGTAGTAACCCGGCTTGCGGTCCCACCATAGGCCATCGATGGTACCGCCAGTGAGCGTGATAATGAAAACGAACCACGTGGAATACTTGCAGGGTGCGTTTTGCGATTGTCCTTGATGTTTTCGTTCAGGCCGAGGCGGTTGGTCATGACGGTTCCTATCACGTAGATATCATGGCTAGGAGCTCGATGGCAAGGGGCACTGATGAGTAAAATCGGTCGATTATAACAGCGTGCCACCGGAGGCGTCTATCGCCATCGAGAACGATCCTCAAATTGCGAAGTACTGCTGCTGCGCCAGACCTATAGTCAACTGTCTGGCTGCCCTCTTCATCATTCCGTTTGCCTGCATATACTTCGAATCTAGGTAGTTACGACGTTAGAAGGCGTGAATACCAGTTGCTGTAGTTATATACGACGCGCAAAAATACCTACGGCAGTAATCCGACCTCGCGTTGAACACCATAAATAGTTTAGAGCCTTACCGGTGAGGCTTGTCAGACGTAAACACCTGCGATGTGTTCCGCTTGGACGTAGCAGGTAGCGCGCTCTCGTCGAACGAGAACACTGGGTGGAGTGTCCATGCCGCCAAGAATTGCTGCTGGAGCTTGTCGATCACGGGGCGCAATTTGGAGGGTTTATCGAGGCTTCGGCCGGCCGTATTATTAACAAAATAAAGGTCCTTCATGATGTCTTGGCACCGATCGCGCCCCATGAATCGTCCAAATACTCCAGTGAGCACTGATCCGTCCTCTATCATCGACCAGTAGGATGCTAAGCGCCTCTTTTGGGGACAGAGCATGCGTGCTACAAGAAGACCGATAAAGTGCGAAATTTCGTGTGTATCGTATGCTGATTTCGCATTCAAACGTCGCACAATCTGCTTTATGGTCTCGCGCCGAGGCTCCCTTTGTTTCGCATGTATGGCTTGCGCCCGCGTTTGAACTTGCTGGAGGCTTCGCTGGCAGCACCATCACTGCCCCCGGCCCCCCTGCCCACATCTGGCTCCTCTCTTCCACCATCGACTTCAGTGCTATAGCCGAGGCAATGATCTCCTTCGGTTTTGCGAGTATCGCTGGTCGCTTCTGCGCTCTCATCCTCTTCGAGCAAACCGGACTGGAACGCGTACTCCACGACATAGCTTTCCCCTAGAAATACGTTGGAACGGCCAGGACGCTGAGCCAAAGCGGGTGAACGCTTTAATCGTCCAGGGTGTATAGCGCGCCTGGAGTTAGAGAAATGGTATTCTATAATGGACCAGCCCCGGTTAACTTAAAACACGCAATCGAATGAATCGAGTCGGCTTGTGACCTTGTCAATCCCTATAGGTCTCAATTAATTCGGTGGATCGTCATTCAACCGGAAATGTAACAATCAATTAGATACAAGAATACAGAGAACTTCCAAGTTCCTCTTAACTGGGAGATCCCGAATGGAGGCAAGCTTACGAGCAAAGACCTTTCTCCAAATATCCAATCTCAAAATAACCAATAACGATACAGAGTTTGTGTATACAATATGCAGCCTGTCAACCTTAGGTTACAACCCGGATACAGGGAAATCAGGGTTACCCAACGCGCAACACCCCCGAATGAACGAGGGAAACCACAAATACAATCCTAAAACAAGCAATCTAACTCGGATCTCAGGGGGTGATTGCTACAACCTCCTGAAACTGCAGATGGAATATCAAACACAAGGGTCATCTTTCGAGTTTCCACAGGCGATTTAAGGATATGAAATAGGTAGACCAACCCGAAAGGAGCCTTTGGGTACCTAATTTGATTTGAGCATGTAGTTGAGAGTTCCCTGTGCGGTTGCACGACCTTGGACGTCCGTTGGTGTACGCGGCTCCCGGACCTTCCTTTGGATTCTCCTTTGGGTAGCAGTTATCTGGCGTAGTCGTCCTCGGCGAATATACTTCCCAGAACCACTGATAAGCAAACACGAAGTCCACTTGGGCTCTAGAAGGCAAAACAAACTCTGAATACTTCTCTGTCCCACCAATTTATAGGTATTGATATTTTGAACAATAGATTCATCTACACATACGAGCCGAAGACCGGGCTAGCCGTGTTTAAAAGCTCACAGTAGCGCCCTTTTTGTCATATTTTGCAGATTAATAACAGCGCTCAGCAAGTAAATAACAACACAAACGCGAGAACATTTTTAAAAGAAATAAGGTTTTATTTCGTAATTAGATGGCAA
Organism: Phytophthora fragariaefolia; assembly: GCA_030267785.1. Classification (NCBI taxonomy): domain Eukaryota; phylum Oomycota; class Peronosporomycetes; order Peronosporales; family Peronosporaceae; genus Phytophthora; species Phytophthora fragariaefolia. Next base: position 6,752 of record BSXT01000047.1, read on the forward strand.
ATTAGCGATATTAATAGAAAAAGTTACCAGATGTTCACTCTGGCTTGGTGACCACGTCCGATGCAGCACAACTGCCAGAAATGAGCGGAACACTCTCTATTAGGCGCCCAAAAAGGTGAGGTTTAATTGCCTGTTATGACGATATGCATCAAATCACAGGATAATTTCATCCAATCCTGGACTTATACATTTTTAGGTACGGAATTAGCAAATATAAACATTGTTTTATTGATTGAGAATCTGTGAAGTCAGCGCTTTGTAGCCGTTTTCTATAGTTGAAGCCGTAGTGGCAAGTGATGTTGGACCGAGCCCAGTAGGACCCACGGCCTTACGATGTCGAGGGAGCTTGAAATTGTTTCCTCCCTCGTTAATGATGATGCATTCCAACACTTTTTGCAAAGTGAGGAAGCATTTCTCTATAGTTTGAAGAGCCGCTTGGCCTTCGGTATAGTTCCGTAGCGGAGGCGGCCTTCTTTACTCAAGGAAGTAAGGAAGACCACCACCACAACGCGCGTCTGAGGTGAGATGTCCTTGGCCCCGATTGTGCGTGTCATATTAGTATGAAAATCCTCGATTTAGTGTCCACCACCAATCGTTTTACGGTGGTCTTACGCCCGCCTTAGCCAATACTATTTTAACCAATGAAATCATTCTAACAACTTTAAGTGGTTCACAAAAAACCAAGCTAACTATAAATTGGTGGGACAGAGAAGTATCTCTTATCTCTTATCTCCCTCTCTCTCTCTGGCTATCATTTCTTTCTTTCTTTCTTGGTATCTGGGTTTTCGGCGGTCTCCTCTGCTCAAATCGCATGCACTCCTCCTGGATGACTGGTTTTCAGTATACTTGAGGCCATGTTGAACTCGGGGAGGGCCGCTCACTCATCATATACTGGCGGCGGTCTTGGGCGATCGCACTTCGTGCACTGGCGCGCTGTCGCCGCTTGATTGGCTTGTCTCGAAGATCTCTGACTTAGGCTTGACACTGTCTGGACCTTGGCCTCAGGTTCGCATGGGTGCCCGACTTGGCACGCCCCTGGATCGTCATTGATTGGTCGGCTAATACTTGGGTACACTTGCCATCCGGGGTGACATTCATCCGGATGGTATCTTGGTCATTCGGGTTGTCCTTCATCATTCAGGATGTACGAGATGTGCTTTGCCTGGACTCCACTTCATTCGTAGTCGTCAGGTAACACTCCATGCTCTACTCGAATTTGGGCGATTTGCGTCTCTTGGGACTCGAAAACATGATCTTTATCTGGGCCGTGGTGTTTGTGATTCTTCAGGATTGCTGCGGTGACACTCAGCGTAGCTCGATCTTGAGACACTGGGTGATAACTCGGCTCGTACGGGCAGGCCGCTTTCCGGGATACATTCTACCGGAAGCGTATGAGTACCTGCCGCAAAGGGAAGTCGGCGGCCGGACATGGCGCTATGACTCCATCCCGAACCATCTCTGCTTCGGATGGGACGCCTCCGTGCCTGTGAGTCTATACGTGGTCCGAGTATCCGTCCTCGCGATCTTCAACCAGTCAACACTTTTGGGTGCACCATTCTTGCGCCATTCTGAATCCGGACCTCCATTCGAAATTCCCCGGCTCTGGGCCTGGAAAACTTCCAGTTGCCTCGCGTCATCTGTTCCATCGCGTTCGCCGCTCCAGGTGCAAACTTGAGCAGGACACCTTACAGACGCCAAGACATGATGCCACGTCCAGGAGTTTCGACCAGCGCCATCTCATCCGGGCTAACTTAGAGTATTCATTCCTAGCCAGGACGGATCGGCGCCGATCCTGGGCCGGACCATGGCGCGTGACAGGCGGTTCCGAAAGTAGTTCATTCTGGACAGGGGCTGACGAATTTGAGGCGGATGAAATCGAGCTACGCCTACACTTGGCTTCCCGAGGCGGTGTAGTCCGCGGAATTTGGGGTTTGAATTCCACACTAGATGTGAGTGTGACATCCCGGTCCTCATCGTCTTCACTTTCACCGACCTCGGAAAACAGAGCTTCCATCACCACCGCGGAATTATCCAGGCGCAGTTTTATGAGAGCCGGCCATGTGCTGGAGCGCCATCCAAGTTGTCGGGATACGACTCCGTTTTCTTGTAGTACCAGCTTGGACCGTATTTGGACCATGGAGTGTGATTGCGCCGCCCCCTATACATCATCCGGGCGAGCATGCGCCTGAACTCCCGATCCGGAATCCGGGGATGCACCAAGTGATCGCCGCTCGCCACCTCAAACGCGTCGAGATAATCCAAACCGGAACGCATAACCAACTGGAGATCCGTCCCAAATCACCGCATGGTCCACCAGAGAGGCACGAGCCTCCTCGGCTGTCTGAGCCAGTGACTTCCGGGGATTTAGAGCATCCTTGTCGCTCGGGGAGTACGGGTCCGGGCGGAGTTGCAGTTTCCGAGAACTGGCTGGACGCTTGCGCTGCTTTGGCAACGGATCTCGGGGTGTAGACGGGGGAGTCGGATCCTGGGTAAAGTTAAGTGGCGCACTCTTGGAGCCACTCGTTGGGCCGGCACCACTGGCATCCTTCTCCTCCTTGTAGTGGGCTTACTTAGCCCACTACTTTAACTTACACGTGTGCGCGACGTGTAGGAGGAAGCGTAGGTGTATTTAATTTAGATTAAGTATACTTAGCTCCGTAAGTATAGTTACAGCGAAATAAAGACTATAAATGTCCTTTTTGGTATAAAATGAGATTTGAATTTGAATGTTAACTTTGGCCTTGCCTCCTAAAACTGATATCTATAAAGAGAGAATCTGCCAACGAGTGGTTGGCAGAATCTCTGTCCTAAGGCATGCTTCTAATTGGCAGATATCTATTGCTTTCTGCCAATAGTATTTCTTCCTACTATGAATGGTGACCACGCTGCAATGTGGCCCACCCGAATGTATCCATTAGTGCGTGTTGCACTAATGTGGAGGTTGCCCGAATGGGTAGCCCCGCTACACGCCTCATCCGCATTTTCCTCATCCAGAGCGACGAATGGACCAGGCTGTGCCGAATAATCGTCAATGGCATTTACCATAATCTGTGTGATCCAGTCGCTCGGAGGGGTTTTGTGGTCCTTGAGATGCTCCAGGAGAGATTTCAGGCGAGACCAATTGCCAACCACCCGAGTCTGGTATTGATTCAGGAAGTTCATAACTTGTGGAATATCCAAAGAACCCGCTTTCAGCTGATCTTTCAATGATCGGGCATACGCGAAGACGTCATCCCGTTCCCGGGTAACGACCATAAGCCTTGAGCGAAGAGCTTCTTCCTCCTGTTCGGGAATTTGCGAGGCACGCTTGAAGTCTCGAGTATGGTCAGCGACCTCTTGATCGAGCTGGCGTTTCGAGACCAGGAAAGCTTCCTTCCAATGCTGATTCAGGAAGGCGAAGCCGGTTTTCATGCTGTCAATTTCGGTGATCTTCTTGAGCAACTCGGCGCTGTCCCAAGAACCACTTGAACGGAGGTGGCGCTTGGTCTCCCGAAGTTGAGCGAGAGTCTGTTTCAAAAGCGTCGACTCCTGAAGGCTTTCCGGACCAAACCTTCTACGGGGTAATGTTGAAGCAGTGATACCAACTCACGTCTTGCATCGAGGCTGCTCAGGAGATCCCGGAATTCGGGCACAGTGGCTGAAGGCTCGACCGACCTGGGCAGCAGGAGCTCCGGACGCATGCTGAGTTTCGGATTAATTATCCCGGTGAGGTCTTGCATGTCCTCATCCGAAATGGTCTCAACGAAGACCAGCGTCTCCAACCCGCCGTAGCCGTCGCGCATAAAGTGTTCGGTAAGCCGGTCTTTGTTAGTGGCAGGAACACCCACGACGAAGCTCGGCGGATCTTGGTGCACCTCGAAGTGCGCGGATGGAACGTCGCCGGGAAGAGTCGGATGTGAAGCAGCAGCGAAAGCCGATTGCGCCAAGTTCAAATCTCCTTGGAAGATGAACTTGGCTGTGGCCTCCGAAATTACCTGCTGTGTAACAAGCAGCTGGTCCACTGCCGCGAATGCCACTGCCGTGGCAGCCGGGTCGTTCAGCAGACCCAGCTCTACATCGCTAGCGACGCCACTGCGTCCTGTCCCAGCATCTGGGGTTTCACCGTCTTGCGGGGGAGCCTCCGTGTGCGAGGGCACCTCATCCACGTCATCCGATCCAGCATGTGAAGGGGCACGTCTTCTGCCCCACGGGAGGAGCTGCCATCGCTGCCGCCCGCGCCCCCTGAGCCCGAAGCACCGTCTCCACTGGAGGGGCGTCCGGGAGTTGCCCAGGGGCGTGCGGAGGCGCGTCGCCCTCGCCGTGGTTGGTGCCGCTCTCGGTGCTCATCGGAAGTACTCATCGTTTGTGGAGCGGTGGGGGTTTTGCGTTTGGAACGCGTTTTGACGTCGCATCTGGCGATCGGACGGATAATCGGTGCGCCGGTTGGAGCGGAGAATGTTGAACAATCCAGGAATCTCATTGGATGGCTTGCGAGTCGGGTTGGCAGTACGCCCAGGACGGCTGCGCTCGCGAATGGATCTACTCATGGTCTGACACTTCGAAGATAGATTTCGCAGTGAGAGTCAAAACCAGAGGGGTGGTTGACGCGAGGCAACTGGAAGTTTTCCAGAATCGCCAGCTCGCAGCCGCCCGGACTCAAGAGCCGGGGCTTTCGAATAGATTAATGGATTCAGAGTGGCGTAAGGATGATACCCCTGAAGGTGTTGTCTGGTTCAAGATCGCGAGGAGAGATGCTCGGACCACGTATAGGCTCACAGGCACGGAAGCGTCCATCCGAAGCAAGGACGTTTCGGGATGGCGTTATAGCGCCCAGTCCGACCGACGACTTCCTTGAGGTAGGTACCCATGCGAAGGGGCCACATGCCTCCGGTAGAACGTATTCCGGGGAGCAGTCTGCCTTGCTGAGCCGAATTATCGCCCAAGTACCTCAAGATCAGATCATCCGGAGTAATACAGTACTAACCTGAAGAACTACAACTACCACCGCTCATTTATAGACCAAGTTTCCAAGTCCCAAGTGCCATGCAATGCCCGAAGGTTACGATGGAATGTGGAGTGTGACCTGAGAATCGCGAAGGAGGGAAGCCCACGTGAACCGTACCCATGGACGACCCGAATGATGCCTGTACAACCCCGACCAAATGCCACTCCGGATGAATGCCATCCCGGATGGCAGATGTACCCAAGTAGAGCCTGACCAATCAGAGACGATCCAGCAACGTGCCAAACCAGGCGCGCGTGCGAACCTGAGGCTGGTACCCAGATAGTACCACGCCTAAGCCAGAGATCTCCAAGACAAGACAATCAAGCGGCGACAGCGCGTCAGGGCACGAAGTGTGAGTGGTCAGACCTCCGGCGTCCCCTGATGAGTGTGCGGCCTCTCCTGGGTTCAACATGAGTCCCCAGTATACTAAAACCCAGCCATTCGGGAGGAGTGTGTGCGATTCGCGTAGAGGAGACCACCAGAAACCCAGATACCAAGAAAGGAAGAAAGAAATGATAGTCCAAGGTCGCGCAACCGCACAGGGAACTCTCAACTACACGCTCAAATCAAATTAGGTACCCAAAGGCACCTTTCGGGTCGGTCTACCTATTTCATATCCTTAAATCGCCTGTGGAAACTCGAAAGAGGACCCTTGTATTTGATATTCCATCTGCAGTTTCAGGAGGTTGTAGCAATCACCCCCTGAGATCCGAGTTAGATTGCTTGTTTTAGGATTGTATTTGTGGTTTCCCTCGTTCATTCGGGGGTGTTGCGCGTTGGGTAACCCTGATTTCCCTGTATCCGGGTTGTAACCTAAGGTTGACAGGCTGCATATTGTATACACAAACTCTGTATTGTTATTGGTTATTTTGAGATTGGATATTTGGAGAAAGGTCTTTGCTCGTAAGCTTGCCTCCATTCGGGATCTCCCAGTTAAGAGGAACTTGGAAGTTCTCTGTATTCTTGTATCTAATTGATTGTT
>BSXT01000048.1:0-77161 GCA_030267785.1 Phytophthora fragariaefolia
CCTGGAGCGCGCCGCGACCGCTAACATGAGCGTGATGACCCCAGCGCTGGTGGCCAGCATGGAGCTGCACTGTCGCGACTTCGTCACCAAGGCGGCGAACAACGAGGACATGGTGTACGGCATGTAACAGGGCTCGTCGGACCAGTAGCAGTAGCCTACTGTACGAATTTGATCGCCGTAATTCCATCTTTGAATGCGTAATTGAAGTTGCTAACTAAAAATTTGCAATATGAATTTTGCGACTTTCGGATTTGATTGCACGTTGGTACGAAGTAGGCACGCACAAAGGTGTAGTAATTCTTTTTGAGACCACCGCGAGCTGTCTTAAAAGTAGCTTTAGAAGAGTGTGACAAGGCCCGAGAGGAGCATGATTCGCAGTGGCTACTGTTGCACCTATATTACTCGATGACATCCCCGGAGAAGGAGAATATTTTACCGATTTTAATTGATGACATCCGAAAAACAGCCCCAATCGACAGTTATTCGAACTGCGAGCATGTAGTGTAACGGCTTTGCCCTAGTAACATCCACGTAACAAGATGAATGCTGGAGGCGTTGTGGAGCAACGGGTCCATAACGATCTTTTTTACTGTAACATTTATCAGTGGTCAAGGCAAACGCGGTGATGACCAGCACCTGATCGATAGCCATGGAGAAAGAGTGGTCGCGAATAGAAATGAAACGTTTGGCAGCAACCCAGGCTACCTCAAATAAAACCAAACTTGAGCGAGATTATTTTGTCGGGGCAGCACTTTTAATATCAATTTCACAGAAGCAAAGCTTGCCCCGCTGTCGCGGTGGAGAATCATAGGCAACGACCCCCCCCCCACCCCCGTAAGCATAATAAGGCTACTCGCGTCAAAGCTCCTACCTCCGAGCTGTCGACCGACTATTTGGTAGCCTCTATTCGCAGTGTCCACCTACCGCGCCAACCAACCAACGAGCTTTCAGAGAGAAAAATGAAATCGGTTTTCGCAAATACTTTTCGATCCCGCAAAAGTTTATGGCCTATCATCCATCTGTGCCTGGTTCAATTGTGGGATCCCCAGTTCTTGACACCAGATCTAGCAGAGCTGAACCCACGGAAACCCACAGAACCTAATCGAAGACAGAAGAGGGCAATCCAGGCCACTCCAAGAAGCAGAAGGCCACACTAAAATCCAACTAACCCGCTATATTTCAGTATTTCAATTTGGCACAGAAGCCCTCTTCCAGTTGAGGGCTTGGCTTCATACGTTGTATTATAGTTGTGGGCATAGGATCCCCAGCGGATCAAGGTGCAACCTGCAGCCTGAGATCTCATGCCATGAGTCATGGACCAGGTATTGGCAGTGAGCCGTGTCGTTGCCACAAGTCTGGCGTGGCGCTGTGCATCGCCCTGACGTTGCTACAAATCTACGTTGGACACAGCCCAAGAGGCCACACTGGACAATGGCCAAGAGCGTCTCCTCTGGGCAAGGTAGTGTAGCTGCAGTCAGTTTGATCCCCAGCTTTCATTTCTGTTAATCAATTACTCTACAATTTGCCCGTCGCCACCGATTTTGCCGCATGAGCAGGTTAAAACGCGCAAGTTCGCGGTGAGTGAGCTTGTCGTCAAGAACACTTCACGTGTGGAGAAAGTAGTTTAGCTACCAAAGCAGATCGAAGCCATAGAAAGCGAACACCGAATGCTTCTCAAAGCAGCCCGCGAGGAGGACGTATTGCGCCGAGCTTTAGATAAATATATCGACACGACTGGCTGCTAGTTGGAGGACGTTTTCCGGTGCTGCAACAGTTTTGTGGAGCACTGGCGACCGTGTTTCCAAACACAGCGACCGATTCTGCCATTGGGTGGGAGCGGAATGCATACTGAAACTCGCTAACAGACTTCTCGTGGGAAGGCATTTTTCACGCGAAGCAGTTTGATCTCATTTCCATGCTCGCTGGCAAGAAAAGTAAAATTTGATCAAATCATTCGAATACGCGAATACTATACTACTACAGAAGTGTTAGTTACGCAGGTTTTTCAACCCGAAATTAGCTTAAAATCGATTATTTGGGGAAAAGAGGCCTGGTCTTGACTGCATGATCAACTCATTTCGTGGCATCAACCAAAACTGTGTTACTTCGAAGTACTAATATCCCAAATCGTAGTCACTAAGCCTTGGGCGCCTTTGCTTTCTCCTTTTTCAGCGCTTGGTACTCCTTTGCATCGTTTTCAATGTACTGCCGGATCTGCTTCCGGGTAGCCGTGATATCATCGGCAGAGAATGCTCTGGACGAGATCACAGCTTCAAGATGACCGTCCGTCACGTCCTTGCTGATCACGCCATTGTCTTGAGCCAGCAAACCCAGTTCCAGGCAGTTTTGTAGCATCACTTCGGCGAACTTCAAAACGTAAACACCACAGTCGTAGCTATTTTCCTGGAGCGGGGTCTTCACATTTAGTGTCAGCACACGATCTACTCCGTACTCAGAACTCAGTTCATCGCTGCTTGAAAGTCCTCTGGAGTTTTCCCACTCCATCCGCAATAGCCTGTTTGCATAATCAAGACGCTTTTAACAAACCTCGCATCATACTCTCATCAGTCTATCAAAACCTAGTGCGTACGCTCTCAAATAGCGAATGATGGCTGCTTTACGGTGGTATGAACCAAGCGGATCCAGCACCCCAATACATGAAAAGGCATTCTAAGCACAAAAAACACTTGTGAGTTAGGTGGCTCTAAAAATGTTGAAAGCCCCCACCTACATCGTCGCAAGGCTCAGTTCCAGCGACTCCAGGATTCACGATGACAGCAAGGCTCCAATGCAAACTGCGAAAGGCAAAGCACAAATGCACGAGCAGTTAATACGTGGAGGAGAGCAAATTTTCATCCCAACGTTGTACTCGACTTACTCCTTGTTGATAGGAATAAATATGATCGAGCGGTTGAAGAAGTTTGAGCGCGAAAGCCACGTCGACACATTCTTGTATCCAGCTTCCACGCGTGCAGGTCCTGACGAACCTTTTCCTGCACGCAATCGAGAGTAAAAGTGCGAACTCAGGAAAAGCACCTTTTCCTGGACGACCTCATTGTCTTGAAAGCGCTCTAGCATCAAACGCCTGCAACAAACAAAGTAAGTATTCATAACGTCACTCAGATACTATAGCATTTGTAGTGCTTGGGGCTGGCATACTTAAAGTAATAATCAATGATGTTGTCGTTCAGATATCGTCTGGGTTTTAGCCTCGAAACATCGCTGCGGATGATTGTGATAACGTCAGATGTGCAGGGAGGCAACGGATATGTTAGTACCGTGATGTGGCTATCAACATCATCATCATCCGATTCCGATGGGCTAATAACAGAAAGTATGGATCACAAACATTAGTGGACACATTCTGCATTCTTGAAAACTGCATCAACGAACCTCTCAACGTTTTCACCCGTGCTTTTTCGTCGGCGAGACCGCCGACAAGCGCTGTAGGTAAAAGGATCATTCACCAAAGTCTGCAAGTGTTGTTTTGCTTGCTCTTTGTCGTCTCTAAAAGAAAATATACATCAATAGTTAGTTAACTATACATCATACGATGTCCAGGACAAAGTATGTCATACAAATTTGATATATCTGCATGGGCCCGAAAGATATCTTTGGCATCGTCAAGCTCCCCGCCCGAAGCATCTTCTAATGGACGGAAAACCACGTATCCTTTCAGAACATCTACAATTCAATAATAGTAAAGTCAGCAAGCATCGTTATAAACTCCCCAAGGCACAGCAATAGCAGTCTCACGCACCGGCGCCAGTGGGGTCGTAGAATGTCTTCATCGCATCCTGGTCCACTTCCTCCGAAAGCGGCAACTTGAACGCTAAGTACGATGCTTCCTCTAGCAACTGTTCCATCCGATTCGGCTCATCAACCTCCATTTCAGTGCAGCTTTCGGCGTTTTTGAATACGCCATAGAATCTGCAGCCTCACAAGCACCAGTCAGCTCTGCACTACATAGAACCTCCAAAGCTTAGCGTACCTAACATCCTGCACTCGCTCTAAACCAAGCGTGTATGACGACTTGAAAGGCCACCTGTCGTACTTCCCGCGAATATTGCGCATGCACATTCTATCATTCTGGAAAAATAGGTCGATAACACACTGGAAAAGACCGATCATCACATCGCAGTTGTGGATCTTGACCACGGCGCTTGAGATGATATCCTCCGATTCAACTGCTCGAGTTTTCTCTTCCAGGTCTTCTGGCGGCGACTTTTTATTCCTGGTGTCGTTCAACACTTCGTCCACTATATTCACGTTTTTGTCGGGACTACCGGGCCCACGCTGCACTTCAACATCAGAATCCGAGTCAGAATCCAGCGCAATCGGTTTGGCTGCGGATCCCTCGCTGCTCAACTTGCGCTTCCCCAGCCTTGTCGGTCGTGCAGCTCGCAACGAAAACAACTGCGGCGACGTCAGCGAGTGTTCTGACAAAGTGGCGCGTCGCTCCCGCAGCGCATAGAGTTTCTTAACTGGCGACGCGGGTTTCCTCCTCTCGTCCGCCAGCTTCATCTTTTTCTCCGTCGCCGCCAGCCTCGCTCTCGGTTTGCTCTCGGTCTGCGTTGCTCTCCTGTTCACCCAACCACTGGAGCCCGTCGGCGGGTTCGAGACATCCTTCTTCTGCGGCGCGCTCGCCGACTCCAGCGTCGTCGTGGTCGACGAGTACGCCATCATCGTCTTGGTCTTCGCCCCCGCGCCGCGGTTCTTGGTCGTATTAAGCTTAGTAATGCTGGTGATGCTGTCCAAAAAGTCATTTTGCTTCTTGGGCGGGATGAAGTTCTGCACGCAACCCCCCAGCAGCAGCAAAAAACACAAAACACAAAATCCAAAAACAAAATAGTCAGCCTTCCTCCCACAACAAGAATAAAGTAGAAAAAAAAATCTCCTACTTTACGTAGCACGTCGTCCGTGACGCCGAGTGACGAGCCGGCGTTCACAATAGAGGACCCTGGGGTACAGATGCTGGCGCCGCTGGCCTTGGGCCTCCCCGACTGGTACTTGGCCGGCTTCTGCGCGTCCTCGGCGCGGCGCGGCGCCTCGTGCTCATCACCGAAGCTGAAGCTGTCGCCGCGCGCATCCCAGTCGTAGTGGCGTCTAGTTAAAAAAAAAAGAGAAGAGAATCAAACAATAAAAACAAATAGCAACAAAAAGAACTGAATTAAAAATCCGTCACAAAATGACACAACCGTGGGCCGAGACGCCGTACGGCCGCGACACGGAGCGCTCGGCCGCCACGTGGTCGAACTCGAGCGTGTTGGACGCGTACAGCGGCGCGCGGGACGCGGCCGAGTGCGGCTGCATACGCGCCGAGTGGCGCGCACCGAAGCGCCGACGCCCGTGACGCTCGTCCATCGGGTGGTGCTGCTGCGGACCAAACTGAGGACTAAATCGCAAAATTTGGGGTAGGCGCTGGTGCGGAAATTGTACCCCCCCCACCTATAGGTCACCGATTGCAGCTAACGCAACACAAACATTCATGTGAATGTGGTGGCCGATGGTTACATGAATGTACATGTACTGTAGTCGTCTTCCACGCTTGGAAATTGTCAAAAGCACCTTCATACCTTCATCAACTGACAAGACATAGAGCCATGTATTTACGTGTAGACATGAAGGTATAACGGAGCCAGAGGCAGTAGAAGCAAATCCGTCGCCAAATACAAAGTTGACACAGCAACTACCGCACTGGGACCAGCAGGCCAATCCCCCTATAAATCGAGCGAGCAATGCGAATCAAATCCGTAACACCGGTGAAGAGGGCACAGATGAGGTAACAAGCTCTACGGAGGAGATGGCTAGCTCGGTGGTGGTGCCTGCGCAGAAAAACCTGAATCGAAGACCGCCTGACTGAAGCCCTGAGCGATCCGTCCGTGCGACTTCATCTGGAAAGGGTAAACGCCTCGAGGAGATGAGCACGGCTGGAACCCCGTTTCGACGAACCCAGACTGGCCCAAAGGCTGTTGGTGCTGAAGCAGCTAACAATGAAGGGGGGGCTGAAAAGCTAAAGATGACGCCGTTGCGAGTATCGTTTGCTGCATCACGAGCAGCTAAGAGGAATGATCTGAATGCCTTGAACTTCAGACCTCCAAAAATAAAAATATAATATCACTACCGTAATATCTGTACTATTAGTATTATACTTCTCCGGTCCGGAAAAGAATTAACAGTTCATAAATCAATGCGTATCTAAAAAAGTAATTCCTGTATCGATGCTGCAAAACCTGCATTCGAAAGCTTTGAATGTGAGCTTTACTGCTATATTTTTTACAAGCGCTTAACGACACGCAGTACCTAACTACCACGCTTGCAGTGGAGGCACTCCACGACCTCTATAAGTTTTTTTTCGCAGTGTCGCTGTTTGGTGGAATTATCAAAAACGAAAATTATGATGGTAAAGTGCATCAAACAGTTGTTTTATACGACCCCGCGGTTTCGTGAAAATAGCACTCCCTTTTTCGTTATTTTAGCAAGCCAAGCCGTGAGGTTTTTCACTGGTTAGATTGATATACGTCAAATCAGTGTTCAGTACATGTAGCAACAACCTATGTACATGTAGTGGACCCGATTAGCCCAAACGGTACGCAGTGAAGACTATACCCAAAGGTCATGCACACTAACGGCATACGTTATGTAGATTTTGTAGCGTGCTTGCGTCCAAAAGAAACTAATCTCCCAGGTGTCGAAGAATCCCGGGAGCTGACCCAAATATCTGACGCTATGTGTCCACGGTGGTCGACCCAGCCCATCACGATGTAGACGACGCTTAATATCCCGGCCACCCGCCTGAAAGTTGCAAGTTCTGGAGGCTTTTCCAGCGGTTGAAAGAGCTTGGCTAGGTCGAAGTTGATCTCCAGCATTCCAAAAACATGGTTTCCCCAGAGGAGCTGTTGTAATGAGTTTCCTGCGTATGCGTACAGATAACGAGCGTGCACACCAGGAGCTTGCTTATCGTCATCTCGCTGAATTTGAACGCTTGGAGGCGGCAAGCAAACGGGGAGGTTAATTTCAGTACTAATAGTAGCGATAATTACTAATCAAGCACCGGTGGGTTAGTAGAGATACTAAATCTCAAAACGTTAGGTCTTAGTCTGGTGCGAAAGTCACTACAGTAGTCGAGTTCTCTTCAACATTGGTAGCAGATACCCCCCCCCCGTGTGCGATATTTCATCTCGGGGATAGTGCGAGCCCGGTCCGGCGAACCGGTCCGGGCCCGGTTCGCCCAATCGTCAGCGCCTCGGCCAGTCATTCATGACCCCGTCCCCTGCACCGCGCCTTTAACCTTGCCCCCAGTATGGTGCCGCCACCTCGTCTCGGTTTTTGTATGGCTCGGCGCGGCCGGAGCTGCCCCGCCCGCCTAGCCCAGCGGCCATTTATTCTTTGGGACAAGTCGGAAGAAAGAATATGGTGTCCTTGAAGCTCCAGAAGCGGTGCGTCCCCTCCTCCCCACGTGCTCATACGGGGCAGTAAACAGGTTGAACTGACTCGATGCGCCCTCCATGACCTGCAGCCTGGCCGCGTCCGTGCTCAAGTGCGGCAAGCGCAAGATCTGGCTCGACCCCAACGAGTCGAACGAGATCGCGCTGGCCAACTCGCGCCAGAACATCCGCAAGCTCGTGAAGGATGGCTTTGTCATCAAGAAGCCGCAGGTGATCCACTCGCGCGCGCGCTTCACCAAGCGCAACGAGGCCAAGCGCAAGGGCCGCCACACGGGCATCGGTAAGCGTCGCGGTACGGCCAACGCGCGCCTGCCCTTCAAGGTGATCTGGATGCGCCGCATCCGTGTGCTGCGTCGCCTTCTGCGCAAGTACCGCGAGGCCAAGAAGATTGACAAGCACATCTACCACGAGCTGTACATGCGCAGCAAGGGTAACCAGTTCAAGAACAAGCGTGTGCTTATGGAGACCATCCACAAGATGAAGGCCGAGCGCCAGCGCGAAAAGACGCTCAAGGAGCAGTCGGAGGCCCGCAAGGAGAAGGCCAAGTCGGCCCGCGAGCGCAAGGCCAAGAAGGCCGCCGCCCCCGCCAAGAAGGACTAAGCCTCTCGCTAACCTCTTGACGATGGCGACTTGGACCTTCGTCCCGGTCGCGTGAAGGAATACAATTCTTCCCGGAGATGCCCGCATCTTTTGTCCCACCAACTCCCCTCGCGCCTTGCGCGCTTTGTGTCATTATTTTGTTTGAATTGGTTTTGTGTTGGTGGAGCTGTCTATAACTACTAGTACACTTTATACTAGTAGTAGGGTTGGAGCAGAATTCAGGTCGAAGCAGTTGCGGTTAAGGTGATACGAGCTACTGGTGGGACCAACGGCATGGAAGCGAGTCGATCGATGTCGGTTGCTCTACCTGTAGCAAACTGCTGGGTCGGGTTGATGAGCATTTCGTCAATGCGAAGATACAGCTGATGCCAGCGTAAACAGTTTGTTTGCCGCGCGATTCACAGTTTTGGAAGAGCTTTTTGATCGGCCTGAAGTAGGTACAGACGCGATAAATTAGCAACGGTTGCTCAATGAAGCTATCCGCGATTTTGTTCGTCGGAGAGTGTCTGCCAGTATGGATCCTTGCCTTGAAGATGCTCGCCCGACCAGAGATAAAATTCCATCAGCGTTGAACAAGTGCTGGGACAAGTTACCACCACCTCAACCATTTGTGAATTAATGTGAAAGAACCTTTTAATTTTAAATTGGAAAGATACGTGTACTGTGCACTTAAAGAAAACCCCAATATGTTTTGTTTGCCCACTGCACCAGATTGACACCAAGTCCATTGGGTGGCCCAGCTCTCGTTAAAGCAACTTGGGTTCAGGCAACCTGTGCACCTTTGAGCAACTTCGTCTGCGTCGAGCACCTTGCGACAAAGTCCTCAGGGACAGCTCGTTTTTTATTGTCAAAGAAATTTGAGACTTAAATAAAGGACATGAGGAGGCCCATGCCATCTTAAAAGACGTGTCGTGAGGGCACTAAGGTAAATGTCCAATTATTGATGCCCTATCAATAATTGGCCACTGGTCCAGCACCTCATTCTCACTGGTGTATCTTGGAACGTGGCTCACGTCCAAAACATACCTCTTTTGACAGCTCTGAAAACCGCTGCCTCTGCTTTTTTGAAAATCTGGCTTCATTTTTGATTCCCTTGATTGTTTGGGCAGTACACGTGAGTTGTTATCTACTGATTTAAAGCACTAAATCAAGTTACAAGGATTCAGTACTGTCGCACCGCACAGTAGTGTCTAAGACTTCCAGGGGACAAGGGGCTACGATGGAGCCGGCGGACGCGTCCATCTCCAAGGCCAAGCTGCACGAGGTGCGTGTGCCCGAGTGCCCCTTGCATACTGACCATACTGACCAACGCCACCCACCGGTGCTGCAGGCGTTCGACGTGTTGCCGAACCTCATCGACGTGCTCAAGGACGTGCTGTCCGCTAGTTCGGCCCAGGAGACCATGCGCATCGGAGACGTCTCGGCCTCGGTAGGGACCCCACGCTCTCTGCGCTGCTGTCAGTCGATCAGCTACTGACACTTGTGGTCACTTGGACGGCCGTCGCAGGCCGTGTCGGTGAAGCGCAAGTACGCGGAGGCGCTGGAGCTGCTGCGCTCGCTGCCGGGCACCGACACGTCGCTGGAGGAGCAGGAGGCCGCCATCGCAGACGCCAAGGCAGAGCTCAAGCGCATCTCGTACGTTTCAGCCCGGGGGAAATGCTGCTCTCAAGAGCTCACTTAGTCATGCTCTGTGTTGTGCTGTGCTGCCGTTGCAGAGACGTCGTGGAGCTATACAGCAACACGCTGTACCGCGGGACGGACGAGCCTCGCGCCGAGATCAACGACGCGTTCTCCCGCAAGAGCCTCCTCAAGTGAGCGTCGGTGGGCTAACTTCGAGGTAATATATGAGAGCCGTCCTGGTCTCGATGCACAGACACGTTGGAAATGGACCATGCAGAAAACCGTTTACTTAAGTAGCAGTTGCAGGGACGTTTGCGTCCTGTATTTATCAAGCGCTCTTACTCACTCCGAGTTTAGTAGTAACCAAAGAAACCCAGGAACTTCTTGGAGAACTCCACACCGAGGAAGCAGGCGGCGTTCGCGGGGAATGCGCGCGCCATGGCAGGGCCCACGCCGTTGAAAAGTGCGCCAGGACCCTCCTGCTTCATGAGCACCTGAAAGCAGTGTACGATGCCGCGGTAGGTGCCCTCCGGTGCAGTCTGGATGCGCGACTTGATGACATCGGGCGGGATGGCAATGACCCAGTTGATTATACCTGCAAAACCACCAGCGACGAATACACGGAACGCATTCAGGTCCGATGGGTCCTTGCCCTTGGGAGTCAAGCCTCGCTTGATTGCCTCAAAACCGCCGAAGTATCCCACAGATCTGAACCGAGCCAACAGTTAGTCATGTACAATCTTCAGCTTAAAGCAGCGACTGCAGAGCGCTCACCCAGGAACATCACGCAGCAAAGTGGCTTCCCAGCCACGGAAGATGCTCGACAGGCCACCCGTGCGGTAAAGCTTCTTCGCGCAGTCAACCATGCCGTCGTACAGCTTCGGCTCGCCGCGTTCCACAGCCTGTGCCTGAATCTGAAGCAAGCACTTGATGCGCTCGCCAGGCGCCATGACCACAGTGGCAGGAATGGCCGAGAAACCGCCGGCAAACATGATCTGCCCCATGGACAGCGGAGCCGTGGGCGACTGCCCCGAAGCCTTGATCTGCATGTGGTTTGCAACAGCGAACACGGCATTGGAGTCGATCAGACCACCACCAAGACACTACCACAGAGGTCTGGGAAATGATGCACGCACCGCAATGACCTTGCCCATGTCGTAGCCCCAGAAGCACGTGGCGAAAATGGGCGTGACGCCCACCAACGGAGCCGACATACCGCGGTACAGACCGCGGAACTGCAGTCGAAGGATCATGACGCCAGTTAGCAACTACTGTAGATGCAGAACTTTGGCCCAGCAAGTTGCACGCACCCCGTCCTTGGCGACCATCTTGCGGGCGCAGTCGATGGCGTTGGAGTACATGGGCGGCTGGCCAGGCAGAGGCTTGGGCTGCGTCTGCATGTTGACCTTGATGAGGTCGAGCGGGTGGCCCGTGGCCACGAGGCACATGCCTGCAGCGACGCACACACAACACTCAGCGACGTCGGACAGCGAGCACCGAAGCGACGTGGACGCGAGACGTACCGCCGAACCCGCCGGTCACGAAGGATACGATGCCCGACGTCGCTGCAGGAAGAAGACGCAGAGCGCAATGCAGCAGGGAGCACAAGCAGCGTCAGCGCATCAGTGCAGCGAGTGCGGCGCAGGGGCCGAAGCTCATTCATTGGCCGTACGTTTGTTGGTCGCTTCCTCGCTCATTTTCGGCTGCGGGTGGAGCTGGAGAGGCGGCTGGAGGTGCGTGGCTCAGGGCGCGGATCGTGGAGTGCGCACGTCCGGACGCGCGGGGGGACTCGCCGTTTACGTGTGCAAGCTCCGAAGCTGAAGCGGCTTCAAGTTGCCGCTCACTGGCGCTCAGTATGGGGCGGCGCGCTGAAATGCAAGATCGCGGGCATCGGGTCTCGCAGGTTTGTACTTGGTATTTGTATGCGTGTTAAATGATGCGCCGCGGCAGGTTATTCAGCTATTGCGTTTCACGGGCGATGAAAGGCTGCCGGCACCGGCCCAGTACAGAAGGCACTCATGCAGCCACCGACGACGTTAGAGGTGACGCAGGGCGAGTGGCTCCACGGCACAGCCCATGCTCCGCCCAATGCAAAGTATTGGACGAGTGCAATTGCGCTGAGTGTTCGTCGAGACGCGCAAGTTGACACTGTCGACCGACATCCATCGAGGTCGAGACCCCCCAGTCAGTCCTCGAGTTGCCGCCACAAGAATCAAGCTTGTGCGGTCCGTGTGGTACTACGTGGCTCTGGATTGTGGTATATTAGCGCGAGCATCCAGCCGGGTTCAACTCGCGGTCAGAACAACGGCCACGCCGGCAGCTTCAACCTGCGCGCGCGCATGCCACGTACTGTTCACTTAATGAACGGTAACCACCGGCGCAGCGGCGTCCCAGGCCACTGCTGACCAGCCAGGAGGCCTGTCAGACCCGGGCGCGTGGGCGGACCCGCCGTGCGCTGCATGTGTGCCCAAGGTGGCAGCAACTTGACTGGTCCGGGCACAGGACTGGTCGGCGCTGGCCGGCTTGGCCAGAGAGAGACGATGCAATCTTGCAGGGCCACCACCAACCAGCTCGGGCCTCGTCCTCGCGCCGGTGGAAAGCCAGCGATTCGCCGAAATGAGTCTCGCGTGGCGCGCCGTATTGGCAGTAAAGCCGTCCTTTTGACCAATGGACTGGCTTGAATTTGACAGGAAGCGCGTTCTGTCAGCCTAGACTACCGTGAAATGGCACCTATCGCCCGGAATATCATCGCATACTGCTCGCGCTGACTTGCAGACTGTATTCTAGGCTCAACTTCCACCGCCTTTTGGAGCGCGGAAAGAGGCCTGTTTCTGGGTGGGCTGGCGTTTCGATTCCGAGTGTGTTCTCTGCTCTGCTCTCACTTCTCTTCTGCCGATGGCTCGATCATTGCTGAATTTGCCGTCTAGGGCGCAAGCGCTTCCTTGGCAGCCGGCAGAAGAAGAGCCTCCGAGAGGTCGACGTACGTGAGCACGGCTGTTTACCGAAGCCACCCACCCACGTGTAGCTCTCGCCGGCGTGTTGAATACTCACACACCCTTGCCACCCCCCCTCCTCCCCCCCAACTTCTTTTGCGTTCGCGCCATCAGCAAAACAGCGCTGTCCTGTTTGCACCCGTGCAAGCTCACCAAGCAGCGCCGGGCTCAAGCCGTACCAACACACATTCACTGCCGCCTGGCCCCGTAATGGAAGTGCAGGTGGACACCATGCCGATCAACCAGACCTCCAAGAAGCGCAAGAGCCTCTTCGCTGCCGCGTCGCCCATCGCGCCGCGCGTGCCGTCCTGTGGCGCCATGTGCTCGCCGCTGGCCACGCCACTGGCGACCGCCCCGGTCCCTCCTGCAGCCGCCTCAGCGGCCGACGGCGTCAGCTTGTCGGCAGCTCTGACGGCGCTCAAGGTGTCACTCAAGCGAGACCTCGAGAGCTTCGCGCCGCCCACCCCGGCCGTGTCGCCAGTCCACGGCCGCAGCATGAACAAACGCGCGCGCTTCGACTTCGGGTCGATCGAGGAAGACTCCGAGGCAGACGCCGAAGAGCAGCAGCGCGTCCAGGCTCCTGCTGCACCCGTGTCCACAAACGCGCTGCTCGCGGTCAGCAACCACATCAAGTTCGAGCTAGAGAAGCGCCGACGCCGCGACCGCGAACGGGCGCAGAAGCCGCGCAGACGGAAACAGCTGAGCTACTTCGCCATCGTCGGGGCATTCCAGCGCGCCGCGCACGAGCGCGATGTCGCCGTGCAGCTCGAGTGCGTCGTTGAGGCGTCGACGGACTGAGAACCCATGGCCGAGCACCGGCAACTGGTCGTCCCCGAGCTGAAACGCTCCGAGGTCCGCTGTTCATCCTTTCCCGCCACCACCTTTGGCCTCGAGCATTTTGAGCTATCTATTCGAGCCACATAGTCTTGTGCAAATAACTATCGTACCAATACAGAGCATACCATACGCCCGCGTTCGTCCTCAACTCTTTTACCAGCACATCGCTGAGAAGTGCCGACCGCGACCACAACGAGGCCGCTGATGTTGCCCAACGTCGCATCCACATGTCGCGGCATTGAGCAGGCATCCCCTCCACATCGCCACCAGGGCGCGCATTACTCTCGCTAGCGTGGCACGACAGCAACCGGCGCCCAAGTCGGGCAGCCACACAGTGCTTCCACCTGGCGGTGGCGCATACTCGACACTACACGCGCCGAAACCGGCAGCACCGCGAGGAGCAGGCGAGACAGGTGGATGTCTCCTCCCCACTAGCCAGAGCCCGAGCCTGTCACGGGGTGGAAACCGGCCATAAGCCGTGTCGTACTTAGCAGCAAAGCATCTGTACGGTTCAGACTGTACCTTCGGTTCCCCTTCGGTCCACATTCGCGAGACATCCAGCCACCGAAAGCGCACTCCTCACCGCTGACCAGCCAAAACGCTGGCTGTGTGCAACTCTGCACCCAGTATCAGTTACTTAAGTACTTCCGAACCAGCATAACCAGCATGAGCGTCGTCGTCGCCGAGGCCGAGCAGCGCACGCAGACGTACCTGCCGCAGATTGAGAGCGGGCGCGCGCTCACGGCCACGTCGCTGGAGGCGCTGAGCGCGGAGCTACCGGCCTTCCGCCAGATCATGGGCAAGGTGCGCGACGTGTACGTGTTCGAGGACCGCGTGCTGCTCGTGTCGACGGACCGGCAGTCGGCGTTCGACCGCGCGCTGGCGTCCGTGCCCTTCAAGAGCCGCGTGCTGACGCTCACTAGCGTCTGGTGGTTCGAGCAGACGCGCCACATCGTGGCCAACCACCTGCTGGGCGTGCCGCACGCGTCCGCCATGCTCTGCCGCAAGTGCACGGTCTTCCCCGTCGAGTTCGTCGTGCGCGGCTACATCACGGGATCCACGAGCACGAGCATGTGGACCAACTACAAGAACGGCAGCCGCGACTTCTGCGGCCACCAGCTACCGGACGGCTTCAAGCAGCACCAGAAGCTGCCGCAGAACTTGGTCACCCCGACGACCAAGGACGACGAGCACGACGAACTCATCTCCGGCGTCGAGGTGGTGCGCAGCGGCCGCATGACGCAGGAGCAATGGGACTTCTGCGAGAAGAAGACCCTCGAGCTCTTCGCCTTCGGACAGGAGCAGGCCGCCAAGCGTGGCCTCATCCTCGTCGACACAAAGTACGAGTTCGGCGTCGACGACGCCACGGGCGAGATCCTTTTGATTGACGAGATCCACACACCCGACTCGAGCCGCTACTGGCTGGCTGACTCGTACGAGCAGCGCATGGCTGAGGGCAAGTCGCCCGAGAACATCGACAAGGAGTTCCTGCGCCTCTGGTTCAAGGAGCACTGCGACCCCTACAATGACGCTGTGCTGCCAGAGGCCCCCAAGGAGCTCGTGAGCGAGCTCTCTCGCCGCTACATCCTGCTCTACGAGCTCATCACGGGCTCCAAGTTCCAGTTCCCCGCCGCGGACAGCAAGCCCGAGGACGAGCTTGTTGAGGGCGTGCGCAAGGCGCTACTCCCCAAGTAATAGATTGTGCGATCTCGGGGATTGATCAATTCATGCATGTACACATCCGTGCATTCACTGTTCCACTGAGCTCTATATGCATTGATTGATTGTTTGCAGCAGTCTTGCTGGGGTAAAGTTGTGTTTGCTGTATCAATGATAGAAGTATTATCAAGGGAAGGATCTCTTAAAGTTGGCAAGATATTATGGCTACCAATGTCATTAAAGTATAAAACCAACTTAAGTCTGGTTGAGGAGCCGAAAAACACCTGGTGACGTTTTGGAAGAATTGGACGCCGCTTTATGTATCACGACGTGTGTACTATACGTACACTAGCATTGCGAGTTTTCGGGTTACCGGCCAAGCGAACCGCGACCGGGCGCTCCGTCGGCGCCTCGCTTCGCTCGTGCCATAAAGAGAAAATAGAATATTATGACCAGCGTTGTGCTCGGCTCGCTGCAATGCTCGTCTCCATTGGCGTTATGTCATTAGACAAGAGCACCTTTTAGTATACATCTATCCGGGTGTATACTTAATGGGTACTTGTTTACCTTTGTGCCGTTTGAAGGCATTAATGAACTTTGTTGAAATAACCTTTTTGAAAGCTCGCTGTTAACATATTGGTATCTGGCGAGTGCTGAATCCCACAGAGCAACTCTACAAACTACTAGCGCTAGAAGAGGTGGGCAACACGGTAATCCTCACCAATCCGTTGCTCAAGAAGTGGATGACGTACTGTACGTGAAGGATTTGAACAAAAAAAGCAGAACAAGGATCATCATTCTTCGGACTTCATGCCCACTTGACGCCAGACAAATGGTCAAGGAGGCAATGCAGAATCCAAGCATCGTAAGAGCAGGTAAAATGGTGGAGAAATAGTGGTTCACGTACTGGCTCGAGGAAAGAAAAGTTCACAAGCTCGCGCTTCGCTTCCTACACCTCCACAAGGTTGGTGAAAAGACTCGGGCTAGCCCAAAGTTGACGACGTGGTAAGTACTTGAGTAATTTTAAACCACCAATATCCAACGCAAAAACTGACAATGCTTGGTATCAGCTTTGCTGTATAGCAACGATGATAGGAAACTAGTCTTCACATATACTTGATGCGGCGAAGGCAATCACACAGTGGGGGTGAGATTGCAGGATATGGTTGCCGAATCGCTCTTTTACCTATACGGGCTGAAAAGATCGCTACGCACTTGTTTTTCCAATTCAAAGGTATATGCCACCGCATACACTGTGGATGTGTATTATTACAGTAGTGAGCGTGCCGCTGACACGCTCAGTACTCCAGCGCCGGCACTTGGAGACTCGACACTGTGGTCGGGCTCAACATTGAAGTTCGACTAGTGATCGTCGACACCGCGCCATCCTGCGAAACGCAAGTAATGGCGTGGTCCACAGTATCTGAAAACGCTTCCGATTGGCCAAGACACCGGAGAGGTGCATGTCCTGTGGCGTCAATCCAGTGTCTCAGCGTCCGTCCGACCGCCCGACGGACGCGGCGGCGGAATGCGCTTCGTGCCCCTGGCGCCCCATCCGAGGGCGTGGGGCGACTGTATTGATAGAGGCAGGGTAGATGAGGCCCAAGGAGGTGTGGGGGTCTTGGGGGGTCTTGTGTGGCGCTGGTGCAGCCACCAACAGCCAGTTGGGGGCTTCGCGGCGGCAGCTGCGTGAAAGATCTCGCCTTTGTCTCGCGCGGCCGAAGGGGCGCAAGGTGGCGCGAAGGTCGCAGCAATGCGCACGAAGGGATGCGGAGGGATGGGGCGGTCCCTCGCGGCCGCGAGAACGCATTTCTTACTGGCACTTTGTATGGTCTGCATCTGATCCCCTGTGGCGCAGAGCAGGGGCGGCCATCGAGTCCCGCAGGTTTTTGAAGTTTAGCGTCTGTTCCCGCGCGCGCATAGTGAAATACAGTCACGCGTGAAAATGGAAGGCGGGCACGCGCCCACGTCCTCCCGCTCGTCTCTGCAATGGCCATCACAACGCGATCTGCTTCGTCGCGCGTAGCTGCTCAGCGCCGACACCTCTTCAACCTTCAGCCCACCTTCGCGCCACAATGGCCACACCCCTCAGTGTCGATGACATGCTCACGGGCGAGATCCTCATGTCGCTCAAGCGTGCGGACGCGGCGCCCGTGAAGCTCGAGCCGGCCGCTGCCCCCAGCGCGCCCAGCTACCGCGACAAGATGCGCGGATTGTGCGTGGAGGTGTCGCTGCCCCCTGCCGCCCCCCCGTCCGGTGGCTCGAGCCCCGCCGACGTCTTCAACTTCGACGCCTTCAGCGCCGTGAGCCCCATGGCGCTCAAGTTGCCGCTGCACGCGTCTCCTACTCGCAGCGTCACGCCACGCGGCGGCAGCAAGCGCTACGGCCCCGTGGTGCAGCTCGAGGACCTGCGCGAGTGCTTCAACATGCCCATCGCCGCTGTGGCGCGCAAGTTTGGCATCTGCGCCACGCTGCTCAAGAAGATCTGCCGCCGCCACGGAATCCAGCGCTGGCCGCACCGCCAGATCCGCAGCCTGCAGAAAAGCATCGACATGCTACGCGAGTCGCTGAGCGTGGCCAAGGGCACCAACAAGGAGTACATCGCCAAGAAGATCGCCGCCTTCGAGTACACGCTCGAGTGCATCATGCAGGATCCCAACACGGCGGCCAAGGGCATCTCCGCGGGGCGCTTGGCGTCCCCCGCCACGGAGGAGATGGTCAAGCGCGGCAACCGCGCCAAGAGCCGCAAGAAGGCGGCAGCCAAGGCCGCGCTCTCGGACGACGAGGAAGCTGCCGGTGTGGCCGCGGTCGCACCCGCGACCGTGCCGCTGGACTGGACGGCGGATCGTGGACTCCACGGTCTCCACGGTGGAGAGGCTGCTCAGCGCCTCAACACGCGTCGGGCAAGCGTGCCCATGTCGCTCCAGTCCATTTTATGCTGAGTGTGACGCTGTGAGAGCGGTAGTTGTTACTAGTATAGTGTAGCGTTTCGTAGGTCTGGTAGGAACGAGCGCTTTGACGTTGCGGGTGCAGCCTGCTACGTCTACCGGTAGTGTAGCGCTCGCCAGTAGCTCGTAGTGATGAAGGAGGTGAAGGCTTCACTGAAGCTGCCTCACGATAAAGCAGTCCAAGTGAATAGAAAAGCAGTGTCGATCCAAGCAGGTCGGGAAGATCTTTGGAACGATAGTGCCGCAGAGCAGCTACAATTTTTTTAAGACACGCAAGGAATCTGGTGCGCGCCGTTTCGCGCGCAATTGACGTTCTTCGTCATATGTACGCTGTACTTCGCCGGCGGCCCCACAGTGTGGGGCCCACACTATGCCACTCTGGCCCAGTCGCTGTGCCACATGAGCAATCGAGGCAAAGAACTTCCTTGGCTGCAAGTTGCAGCCTGCAATGCGTTTCGTGCTCGATGTGATCGCCGTCCTCTCGACGACACGTCTTTGCCCTGTCAAAGTTTGACGTCGCTTCCTGTTTTTTTTGGCCGTTGCTAGTTGACGAGGTTTCCCGCGGAAAAGCTAACATTGTTGCAGGTCAGTTGTGAGGCGGCGCTACAGCAGCCAGCCAATCTGTCGCGTCAGGAGTTGGTATCCCAACATGGCTCTATTTCACTTCAACTTGGGACATACAAAACACAACAGGGTCTATTGCTGGTGGATCTTATGACAGGTTTGATGGATGAACTCCTTAGTCGATATAAATACCTAGCTACTAGTCTGGGGCCAGGAACAACAACACAACCAGAGACCCTGGAGCAAAAGCATCGTTGCCTTTCACACGATCCTAAGCCATGGGGTGCGACGAGCACACTGAAAAGTCCAATAGCTTGTGGTACGTGGGCGTGATACTGAGCATCGTCGGTTCCATCTGCACCAACATGGGCGTGAACCTACAGAAGTTTTCCTTCATGCGTGAAGCTAAGGGCCGCAGTGTCGTTGACAAGCGAGGCTACTTCCGCCAGCCGCTGTGGGTGATTGGATTGTTGCTCGTGGTGGGTGGTAGCATTCTAGACTTTGTGGCACTAGGATTCCTGCCGCAGTCTCTAGCAACACCCGTGGGCGGCTCTACCATGATTGCAAATGTGGTATTTGCATCCCTATTTCTCAAGGAGAAATTCACAAGATCCGACGGTATAGGGACCGCCCTAGTGCTGCTGGGCATCATCATCGTCGCCATGTTCGCCGAGAAGCAAAGCGTGTGCTACACATTGCACGAGCTCGTCGCGCTATATTGTGAGCCGCTCTTTGTTGTATATGCAACGCTCATGTGCGTGTCGTGCGTAGTTCTCTTCCTGCTAACGCGCAAAATGGAGCAAACTCTCAAGGATAAAGGGAGGACGTCACCAGAGTACAAGCGCTTCCGAAAGCTGCATCCAGTGAGTTACCCAGCTCTGTCGGGGATATTCGGTGCACAGTCCGTGCTATTTGCCAAATCAATGGCGGAGCTATTGAAAACGACGATTGAGGGCGACAACCAGTTCGTGACAGTTGGCGCCTATGCTATCACACTCAGCATGTTCATTTGTGTCTTCATGCAGATTCATTGGCTGGCACATGGACTTCAGAAATTTGATGCTGTGTTTGTTGTACCCGTGTTCCAGTGCTTCTTCATATCCGTTTCCATCTTTGGTGGAGGAGTTTACTTTAAAGAATTTGCTCAAATGAAGCCTCTCGCGTTGGCAATGTTTACGCTAGGCGCGATCATCACAATCAGCGGTGTGGTCAAACTCGCGCACCGAGATATGCACAAGCTCAGCCCATTGAGGCGGATGCGAGCCGCTGTTAGTATGTTGCTCTTCATCTATCGATGCCAGAAGGCTCGAGAAATTAAAGCTCATTGGACAATGAGTCCTACCCAAAGCGAAACAGCAGCGTTCTTCCAAGAGCACAGCGTACCGTTAATATGCTCCAAGAAGCTTACAGTTCCATTAGAGTCAAGCACATCCCCGCCATCAGCAAGACTATTAGGACAGCGATCCAAAGCGTCGGTGCTACCCGTTGGTCCTGAAGGTGCAGCCATACCTGCTGCTTCTGTATCTGCAAACACAGCGATGGCGTCAGCATCAGTAACCCCAGAACCAGTGTCCCTTTCAGCTTCGCCAATAACCGATCGTGAAGGAACCGGTTCAAGCGTATCATCGCTCACAGGACGAAGAGAAGCACCAGCTCCAGTGCTGCCGCCTTCAGTGCCACTCAAGAACTAATGGAGCCAATCGCTGGGAAAGTTTTAGATGCTCACATTGGACGCTTCCTGTGCAGGCTAATCTCCCTAGTCCACCAAGTTGCTTAACCGATCAACCAATGGTCTGGACATTAATTGTGCTTTGCAGATATTTTGTCGCCTTGGATCTCATAGACATCATTAATGCCGATATGCACATCTCTTTGTAAACATCATTGTTGTTTTATTCAAAGGTACCACAACCCACATCACCAGTGGTGAGATGAGCACCACAGGTACCATTACTGTACTTATCTACATTGCACCGTTGCATGCACAGAGCTCTTGTCATATTCAACTTTCCACTTGCTCCATATCACTTATCCTTTTAATTTCCGTTGCAGAGACCTCGTCACCCCGACCGTCGGCCTCATCGAACGAGGCAATAGAAACAAATTTAACAGTCCGAGTGAGAGCTATTCGTGCGATCCAAGACGGGCTATTATCTATTATCTCAAGTCGATTAATTGCGCTCCTGCATAGCAACAATCCTAGCCTTCTTCAGCGTCTATCATACTTAGATGCCAGTTACATCACCAGGCTTGAACACTGTGCCATTCATCCTACACCTCGACAAGAGGTTACGACATGTTTTGGCGGGTGGTTGGTGCATTCACTTCGCCCAAACGGCGTTTGCTGGAGCAATTCATTATCCCCGAACGATAAAATGACACTAAAGCGACAGTTGTGGTGCAAGCTCGCGAGTCGACTCCATCTGCCACTAAATTCGTCGCCACAGACCTTGCGGCAAAAATCTCCTGCTCGCCATGACGAGCATCCCATTCGCGCACTGGTAGCTACACTTACGCATATCCCATAATTTGCTATACCGGTACTACTATTCCACAGTGTATTTTTTTGCACAATTGGTGGCACTCGCCGCGATGATCCTCGTAGTCAACAATAGATGGTACCACCCCCCGCCACCGCTCGAGGTTTTGAAGGCCATCATAGTTTGGTTGTTCCTCTAACAGGTGAAAGACAACGTCTGTAATCTCGACACTGACCGGTGATTTAGTGCTGTGTAAAATGATAAAAGATGCCAAGACGATCCCAGAAAATAAAATAATATCGCCACGAAATTGGGAAGTCAACGAATGCAGCACGGGGTGGCCACTGGAAAATCCCCTGAGGGCGTATTTCGTCTGATGAAGCTTGACAAGTCGAAGCAGAACATTCTGAGCTATCCCGAATTCACGGTGTTGGCCAGTCATGCAGAATCTCAACCAACCAAGATGGCCGGCACCCACGAAATACTTTGATGACGTAACGCTATTCAAAATATCTGAGACGGCACAGAGCGTGGAAGGAACCAAAAGCGTAGCCATCAATCTACAGGATCAACTGGTTCACGCTTGGCTAAACAGTCAGAAAGCACCAGAGGAGGCTCTGGTGGAGCCTGGGCTTGGAGGGGGTAAGCGAAAGACTTTTTGGAGAGGAGATTGTTCGCCTCATGGGTTAAATACATGAACTCTTACAACGCGAAGTACTCAAAAAGAGCATAGGATTGATTGATACTGTTTGCGGAAGCTCAACACTGCAACCGTACGAATGATGATTATTGTGGCAAAAGAGAAATATGCAACTCAAAATGTTTTACAAAATTGGAGTCTGCGCTATTATAAGTGTGGCTAAACAGTGGGAAATCTGTCGACAATGTCTTTACGATTCTAAAGCTGAATCATCCCATGGTCAACTTCACCTACAATCCTCTGCTCAGCACGTTGATCTTGCTCTTGGAGAACCCCAGTACAGATGCCTACGTTATTCTCGACATTAGACGCTCGCTTCAAGGAAAGGCATCTACATGAAACACTCCAACTGGCTACGAAGTTACCCAGCATGGAAAAAGCCAAAACGAATCTCCAGACGGAGAAGATCCGAGAACGTTTAGCGAATAAGCAATCCCCCGAGAAAATATTCGAGCTAATAGCGCATAACAACTCGAAAGACTCACTTCTCATCGATTCCTTGCTTAAGCAGTGGATGACTTACGCGAAGGATTTCAACAGACAGAACCAGAAGCACCAAGAATCCTTGTTCGCGGCGATCTGTAGGTACTACAGCCCCACTCCTATCAAACAAATGATCAATAAAGCAATTCAAAATCCAAGCACCGTGAGTATTGCGATATGGATGGAGAGGGAGCGGACCAAGAGCTGGCTAGACGAGAAAATATCACCCAAGCTCGTGTTGCTCTTACTGGATCTCGCCAAAACTGGGGACAACACGCTTACTTAAGCATCGAACTTAAACCAAACTCATCACCTCAAAGAACTAAGAATTATTACGCAAGCAATCAACTGATATTATGAAGATAGTGAAGTTATCCTGCGATAGCACACTTAAATGGTTTTTATCTGAGCCATGGGCGCTTTGTACCCGGCGCCCATAGCCGTGTACACCGTGCCGCTCGAGTTTCCTCCGTAGACGTTCTCTGCAGGCGGTGGGTTCCTCATGAGCTCCGCGCGGTAGGCGTGCGAGCGCTGGATCGCCACGTACGTGACGAAGAGCTGCACCCCAAAAGACAGCGTGCCGAAGATGATGACGCCCCAGCCCCATGCGTCGAAGTCCTTCCACTTGCTCACGAGGATCATGAGCACGACGGCCGAGATGGCTTGCAGCAGCAGCATGAAGCAGTTGCCGAAGTAGTACTGCATGCCAGCACACATACAAGCAATAAGAAGGGGGCCGTCTAGCACAGATTTCCGCCAGAGCTGCAGCGCCACGTACGAACTGGATGAAGCTGACTTTGCTCTGGATGACGGGCTGCACGGAGCCGTAGTAGCCCATGGCGGCCACGATGACGCCGAAGAGCCCCGACCACCACACCGTGTACGTGAAGAAGAAGGACACGAGCGTCACGCCGAGCTGCAGCAGCGCGATGGCGTTGCACGGGTCGCGGTTCTCGTACAGGAAGCCAAACTGGTCATTGCGCTCGAGGTCCGCCATGTCCGCTGTGTCGTTTTCCGGGCCGGACGTGCGTGTGGCGTTAGCAGGGGGCCAGGGGTAGGCGGTCGCGGGGCTGCAGCCAGCGCAGCAGAATGAGGAATGACCCCCAGCGACTGGATCGCGTCGTTTCGCGGAAGATACGCGGTACATGAAGTCAAACGGGTGGAAGGTGGTGTGGCCCACACCGCAAAAGAGCTCTTCGTTTTGGCTTCCGGGTAGAGAAATGACGGTTAGTGCGCACGGCAAGCATGAACCAGGATGACTTCCGGCAGATGCTCGCGAGCCGCGAGGCGGGGGGCGACCGGCGCGGCTACGGGGGCAAGCGCAACCTGACAGACGCGGACCTTGCGGAGGTGAAGAAGCTGTCCGCGAAGAAGCCCAAGAAGAAGAGCAAGAAGCCCAAGAATGCGGCGGCGGGAGGAGAAGACGCCGAGCCGCAGGCGCCCAGGAGTTTGTACCGAGACCGCGCGGCCGAGCGGCGCAGGGGCGAGACCGGGGACATGATCGACGCGGAGGAGTTCAAACACTTTAATGCGGACCAGAGCAAGTTCCTGGGCGGAGACATGGAGCACACGCACCTGGTCAAGGGCCTGGACTACGCGCTGCTGGCGCAGCTGAAGAGGGAGAAGCAGAAGCTACGGGCGGAGAAGGAGAAGCATGTGCAGGCTGGGACGGGGAACGTGCAGACAGCAAGGCCGAGAGATGGCAAGCTCACCTTCAAGTCCAGGATGGGGAGGCTGGTGTACTTCCACGCGTGTCAAAGCACGCCGGAGACGACAGCGTCCGTCAAGTCCGAGCTGTTCCTACCCGGCAGGATGTACTACACGTTCAATCTATCTACAGCGGAGATTGAAAGCGTCCCTGTGAGCGTGCAAAGGAGTAAAGACGACTGTCCGGAGCCTGATGAGATTCTGAGTGGGATCGTGGACAATGCGCTCATTGACCGCGTGAAGGAGCTGATGAACAGCAAGACGAGTGGGAAGAAGCTACGTAAAAAGAAGAAGGACGACCACCAGCAGAATAATGATAGAGGAAAAAATGGTGGAGATGCAGAACATCCTGCGGACGCAGACGAACCGATGGAGGAGGCCGCGGTTGAAGCTGTTATTGACGACGACGATGAAGATATCTTCCCCGACGTCGGCGAGTTCGTCCCGATCGATCAGCGTGTGGACGACGCGTCAGCTGATGCATCGAAAAAGGAGGCTATCAAGGAGGCCGGGTACTTCTCAAATCTGAGTGCCTCCATTACTGAGAAAGAAGAGGCAGCACGGAAAAGGGAGGAGGACGCGGAGCGCGCTTGGAAGGAGACACTACAGAAGGCTGTGGACACGCAGAAGAGGATCGAGCGCGAGAAGGAGCGAAAAGCCAAGGAGGCCAAAATGACGGGCACGACGGATGACTACGCAGAGTACCAGGCGGTTGGCGCCCTGCCGGACAGTGACGATGAAGACGATGAGGAGACAGCTCGGCGCCGCAAGGCTGCCGGGCTCACTGACCGCAAGGGCGACGTCGACCCAGAGGAGAAGGCTCGTCGAAAGAAGCAGAAGCAGAACAGCAAGATGGCGAATGATTTGGAGAAGATCAACAAGGTAAGCCATGCTTGTCACTTTGACCACGTTGAAGTGGTGACTGACTCACTGACGTACCGTTCCCTTTGTCCGTCCAGATCATGGAGGACAAGTCGAAACCTTAATACAAATCAGTTCTGGCAGGTCAATCCCCGCCATTGGCTCGAAGTGCTTCTTCATTTTCTCCAATGGCCTCGCTCTATGCTATCCATTGGCTGACAGCGCCTGCTCTAGACCCCTAATAGCGGGCGCGTGGCTCCCGCAGTCGCGCATACAAATCGCAAGAGTGGCGGGCGTCTCACCCTGTTTTGCGCCACCAATTAGCCCGCCTGCGCCAGCAGCCTTCGAAAACTCGGGCTCCGCTCTCGCATCATTTTTGAGTGCCTGGTCTACTAACTTACCCCAGTTTTCTACTGCAAAGGTGCGTTCTCGCCGTCCATCGGCTCTGTAGGTCCCTCTCTAGGTGCATCAGGAAGGAGGTGGGGAGCGCCCCCCCCTGGATGTCACTGCAGTCACAGCACACAATCAGCGCAGTCTCCAGGGAGATGCCGCCCCTCACCCATCCGCGAGCAATCAGGGGGGGGAGGAGAGGCGAAAGCTTGTGGCGCTTGTATTGACCTTGTGCGCTGGTTCCTGCAGAAATGGCTGACGCTATTGCTCTCGCGCGTGAACGCCTCGCGGCCAAGTTCGGTGACGTCCGTACGGGCGGCAAGGGCACGGTGCGCCGAAAGCGCAAGGCCGCCCACAAGACGGCCACGGCCGACGACAAGAAGCTCGGCGCCACCCTCAAGAAGCTGGGCGTGACCCCCATCCCCGGCGTGGAGGAGGTGAACCTCTTCAAGGCCGACGGCCAGGTCATCCACTTCCAGGGCCCCAAGGTGCAGGCCTCGATCGCGTCCAACACGTACGCCGTGAGCGGCTTCAACCAGACCAAGTCGCTGCAGGAGCTGCTGCCGGGCATCATCAACCAGCTGGGCCCGGACAACCTCGCCAACCTGAAGCAGATCGCTGAGTCCTACACGGCTGCCCAGAAGGCCGCCAAGGCCGCATCGGCCGCCGCCGCTGACGACGACGACGACGAGGTCCCGGACCTTGTCGACAACTTCGAGGACGTTAGCCAGCAGGACTAAGAAACGCGCGACGAGCGCGGAGGAGTGCAGCCGAGGAGGAGTGTTCACCAGTGACGAGTGAAGGGCCCAGGAGATCTGCTTTGCTGGATGCCATCCGCACGACACTTCGTTGTGGTGTCGTCTTTCGCCGCTCGAGGCTGTAGGCCGCCGCTTTCTGCCGACGCCGCCTTTGATGTCCTATAGGTTTCGCATCAAGGAGCGTAATTTCTTAAGAGAATCCCAGTACAACTAGTACGCCAGGCATAACATTGGAGCAGTGGAGTGCGCGTGTGTTCGTTGCGTCTGTAAAAATGGGGTGGTTGCTCATTCACTGCAGGGCAATGGGTGAACGATAGAGCTTGCTACTAGTATGTGCAATTGTGTGTCTTCTCTCTGCAAGTTGCTAGGAAGTCAAGAGATTGCCTCTATCCCAAAGGAATCAAACCTGCACATCTGCGGCGGCCAAAGTTCTGCTCCTCCATTCTGCAGTCGTCACGAGGCGACGGTTATCTCTACACTGATTCCCTGTCCTCTCTGCCACGCAGCGCCGCATTGCAGGAGCCCCCTCAGCCAGTTCGCCGTATAACTACCAGTAGGCGCCTAAGTTACTCCTTGAGGGTCACGATGGCCTTCTTCCAGTCCTTCTCCTTGTACACGTAGCGGCCGCGGAACGCGCGCTTAAACTTGCCTGAGACCACAAAAAGCAGCACCAGCAGCACCGTCAGACCCGAGACACCATCCCCCTCCATTGCCATTGAGACCGCCGCAGCCCACGCACCCTCGTAGTTCATGGTGTTGACCTTGGCCACCGGCAGGTCGTACACCTTGGTCAGGTACTCCTTGATCTCGTGCTTCGTGTAGTGCGGCTCCACGCGGAAGACGAACTGGTTGTCGCGCAGACGCGTGCGCGCGTTCTTGCCCATGAAGGTCACCGCCATGTTGGGGAACTTGACGCGGTTCCACACCATCTCGCCTGCTCTCGCTCTCGCTCGCTGCCGTCTCAATGTCCAGGAGCGCTGTGGCCCACAGCCGCAGTTTCTCGGGCCGGCGTGTGATTGGCGCAAAATCCATTTTCAACGAATCGAACAATTTGGCCAATCACAACGACGAATGCCACTTGCGGAAGCTCAAGCACAAGCTGCACGGCCCATGGCGCGCGCGGGCAAGTGCTTCGAGTGCGTGCTGCAGGGCGAAGTGGTGCGTCCCGCTGCTTTTTGGGCGGTGTGGATTGATGTACATGTTGTATGGATCGGGCTGACAAAGTTTTGTGGCTGTGGCTGCTGGGACGGCGGCGATACGGCGGCTAGAACTTCAAACTCTTCCCCTCGTTCGTGGAGCGTCTCGGGGGGCTTTGCGACGAGAGTGTCGTCAAGGTGATTGGCTGCGCAATGTACTGAGAGTGTGTGGGGGTGGAGGTTATTGATGGTGGGGGCTTCTTGGGGGCAGGAGGACATTGCGTACAAGGAGTACGTGTACAACTTCGACGACAAGTGTCCACAGTACATCCAGGGCGTGCCGCACTATGAGGTCCGAGCGCGGCACGTGTTCTCCGGCTCCACGACGTTTCAAGGAGAGCCCGTGGAGATGCCGTCGGATGGAGGGCAGAAGTGGTGAGCGGTGGCTGCATGGTGGGCAGCTTTAGGACAGGAATGCTGATCTATGTTGTTTATGTGGTGGTAGGGAGCTGCGGTACATTGGACGATGGGAGCGGAAGAAAATGTCCGAGCACGTAGGAAGTGCACCGTTGGGTGTGCCATTCCGCAGTCAGATTGCTGTATCGGTTGGCCAGAACGTGCGCTCTTTCCTGGGCACGCTCGGATTCCGGTAAGAATCAGAGTATGGTGAATCTTCATTATAAAACTGACATATTATCTGTGCAATAGTCATAGCTATAGGTACATGCGCCTTGGCACGCGCTGGCAGTTTCCGAATGGTATTACCATTGAAGCGACTCGTATGAAAGCGGTAAGTGCATTGATGTATTGCCGAGATAACCACTTTGGTTTTGAACTTTGACATCGTGTGATCATAGTTGGAAAACGAGGATGAAAAAGATGAATACCGTCTGGTGGATCTGGAGAACCTTCGTGTGGAGGCGCTGCTAGTGGAAATCTTTGCACTGACGACAGACGAAAAAATTGATGAGGCCTCACAGAAGATTCGCCGTTTTGCGGTAGACCTGGACCCATACTTCATTGAGCGTCCGTCTGAGGGCAAGGAGATTCTTCACAGTACCGCTACCCTGGCTGCTGAGGTGCGCCGCAAACGCCCGCGTCAGTGAAGCGGCTACATCTCGTGGAGGCTAATGCATCAAGCACGCTCTTGAGTGGAAAGCTTTTTCTGTTAATGCTACGAATAAAAATGAGGTTTGCACTGCTTCGTGCGCAGTATTGGTAACACCACTATGGGTATGGGCTTTGGGCTCTATTAGCCATGGATTGGGCTGCCTGAATCTGAAAAATCGCGCACGACTGGGTAGAGCACTTCGCAATATCTCTAATTGCAGTCGCAGCCAAAGCCTTCTTGCTGAACAGCTCTGTACTGCGCTGGTGTCTGGGAGAGCCGAATAATCTCTGGTGCTGGTTCCTCTTCCTTTATCTCGTCGCCGTCTTGCTGCTTGTCCTTCTCAATGCCCTTCTCTGCTCGATGAGTCTCCACCATGCGGTCAATTAAGCACTGAAACGCGTCGTCGATATGCTCGCCGCTCTTCGCCGAAGCCCTGAACCACTCCATAATGTTGTTCTTGTCCACACACTTCTGCATGTTGACGCCGAGATCCAACGCGCCCATGGGGTCAATCAGCAGGTCGCTTTTGTTGGCAACCATCACCACTGGGATCTCCGCTCCTCCATTGAGGTCTTTGCAGCATGTATCAATTTCGCTCTTCCAGTTCACGACGGCGTCAATGGTGTTGGCCCGCGTGATGTCGCAGACAATCACGGCGCCTTTCGCCTCGCGGAAGTACCCGCGCGTGAACTTGGCGAACCGGTCTTGCCCGGCGATATCCCACAGCTGCAAGCTGATGGTCAACTGCTCATCGTACTCGATAAGCTTCTCCACAAAGTCCGCTCCGATGGTGCTCACGTACTCCTCGTTGAACTCGCCGCGCGTGAACCTTCTGATCGTGCTGGTCTTGCCGCAGCGAGCGTTGCCCACAATGAGCACTTTCATGATCACGGTCTCCGGCTCGTCATCGGACGCGGAGTCGTAGCTCTCGCCGTCCCCGGAGCTGCTGCTCCCGGGCCCGCTCGAGTACTGCGCCAGCATCTCCTCGATCTCCTCTTTGGTGGGCGCCGGGGCGTTCTCCAGCTCCGCGAGTTGGTGCTGCACCTCCTCCAGACTCATCGAGGCCGTTGCCGACCTCGAGCGCTCGCTGCGAGTCACCGCCGGGCGAGACGAGCTCGTCGCCGCGCCGCTGGCCTCGTCCGAGTCCGGCAGCACGCGCTCGTCCGAGTCGTTGTCCACGCTGCCGACGCTGCTGCGGTGCTGCATCAGGATGCGCGCCGACTGCTTGGAGCTGAACATGGCCGCCACGTCCTCGTACTTGCTCATCGACTGCGCCTTGGAACGGGACTCACGCACTGCAACCGCCAAAACGAACAATGCGCTGGGAAAGCTCTTCAACTTCATCTTCTCTCTTGTGATTGGATGATACCATCGATTCGTTTTTACCCAATCCGAGCAGATGCGTGGGGGGGGCCCACTGGCCCACTGACATAAGTTAGCTGGCCGTCACCATGGCGGGCACGGCCAAGGACGCGGTGCTGGCGCTGCAGCTGAGCTGCCGCGGCGACGCCGCGCGCGAGAGCACGCTGCGCGACTGGGTCCAGTTCCTGGAGGCCCGCGGCGAGGCGGCGCTGCTGCAGGCGCTGCCCAAGACGCCCGCGGGCGCCGCCATCGACTGGCTCAAGCTCTACGAGGAGGTCGTGGCGCGCGGGGGCTTCGACGTCGTCTCGCAGCGCCAGCAGTGGCGCGAGCTGCTGGGCGCCGGCACGCTCAACGTGAAGGGAATCATGCCGTACCAGCTGGCGGCGCTCTACGACAAGCACCTGCGCGCCTTCGAGCAGAAGCAGCTCTTGGGGCGGGACCTCCCCGCGACGCAGGGCACCATGAGCGTGCTGCCCAGCAAGCGCCACGCGCAGCAGGAGCTCACGGACGACACGGCGCCCGTGGCCTCGATGCAGGACCTGCAAGAGGCCCAGGGAGGCTTGGGCGGCACGCCGCTGCCGCCCGCGAACAAGAGGTTCAAGGCCCAGCGCCAGCTGCAGACGCACCTCGGCACGCTGCACGGCATCGTGCTGGCGCTCGACTCGGACATCCCCGAGCAGGTGCTGTCGGCGCTGAACCTGCTCACGGTGCTCTCGTACGGAGACAACTCGGGGGACGCCAGTGCGTCGCACCACCACCACCACCAGAGCGCGGCCAACGCGGCGTCGGCGAACGCCAACGCCACGGCGAATGAGAACGAACTGCTGGTGGATAATGTGCCGGGGCTATTGGACGCGCTCTATCGGCAGTTGGTGGCGTGCAAATTGCTGCCGGACGAGAAGCAGGTGGAGCACCAGCAGGCGAGGAGGAGGCTGCTGAATCTGACCGTGGAGGATGGCGAACGTGAACTGCTCGACTCCCGCGCGCTGATGGTGCTGAACATCCTGCGCAATTTGGCGATCATCGGTGCTAACGAGAAGCCGATCGCTGCACACGATGAGCTGTGTGTTTTTTTCATTTTGGCGCTGCGTTATGTAAACAGTAGTGACGCACGGAATTGCCGCGGTGGGCGATCTCGTGCTGCGGTGGATGTTGGAGATCATATACTGGACACGTTGTGTGCAATTTCGAAGCGCATTGATTTCCTCGCGCTCCACCCACCTGCCGCACTTGAGGTATGGCACCCGCAGTATCAATTGAGTTCTCAATTGTGGAAGAAAGAGCGCGTGCTTCCGCTGGAATGCTTGCTGCGAGAACTTCGACGAATCCTCGTCGAGCGCGAGCTCAAGCAACAGCGCCGCTCCGTTGTTCTGCGCGCGTGTGAGCTGCTTACAAACGTTTGCCGTGATGTCAGCATTAAGAAATATCTATCATCGAGCGAAGCTCTTCAGGATCCAGCTTTGCTCGACCGTGTCGTAGGACTCTTGGGATGCTCACGACAGGAGTTTTTACCGCGAGGGTCAAAGCACAAACGACAGCAACAAGCGCATGGATTCCCAGCAGAGGCAGACTATGACATGGATGCAGAAGACTCTGACGACTCCGAAGATGATGAGACCGACGGAGACGACAATGGCAGGTGGCCAGCACCTTGGGAAAATGACGGACTGCCGTCTGGTGTTGGCATGGGTGTCGTGTACGTTAGCCCAGAGGGTGTTCGCCACACGACATCATCACCGCACGTCGGTGGAGCCCACGCGGCGCACTCCGTGCGTTTTGACGACGAAGTGAATCAGTTGGATCATGAAATGCGAGATGCTGCGTTGGAGGTGCTCTTCCGTCTCTCCGACTACGACGACGCCACGAAGCTCCGATTGGCGCAGCACCCAACGTGCATGCGGCGACTGGCAGGTGCCCTCCTCTCCTGCGTTGGACGGGTAAATAGGCCGCATATTGTGATTGACGTAGCTGCAGCGTCTAATCTCTCCGTTGTGTTGACAGCCCGAAGCCTCGCGGATCACCGTGGCCACACTGTGCAACATCTCGATGAACCGCGCCACGTTCCCGTACTTCCTGGCGATCGAGAAGGACCTGATCCTGGTGGCGTGTTCGGACGTCAGCGTCTCGGACATCCTCAACAACGTCGTCGCCGACGTGTACGGCATGCACTCCCTGTAACACCCACCCGCCATCCACAGCAGGCCCCTCCCCCCCCAAAAAAAAAAACGAGGAAAACACACACACACACAACAACAACCCAGCACTTTGCCACCGACACGACCGCCTGTTTGTTCCGCTCGTTACCACGACCACGACAACCACGGCGTGAGTCTCGACAGCACCTTCCCCCGTCCCGCAGCGAGGAGGCTCTCTCTATGCACTACGTCCTCTCCTCTCGGAGCCCCGGCGCTCAGAAGCCGAGACCCACGAGCCACTTGCGGACGTCGCTGGCGTGGTCACCCACGACCTCGAGGCGGCCGGGGCGCACCGCCACCTCCTTGCCCTGGCACACCTTGGACATCTCGTCGCGCAGCTCCAGCTCGTCGCCCTTGTAGCGGCGCAGGATGGTCAGCACGCGCGTGCGGCCGTTGCGGAAGTCCCGGTACACGGGCAGCTGCTGGCCCACGGCCGTGCGCTTCACGTGGAAGGGCAGTCCGGGCAGCGGCGCCTCCGGGGCGGGCGACCAGCCGTTGAAGCTCACGGTCGCGGGCACGTACGACGGCTCGAACTTGAGCGGCGGCACGGCCACCTCCGGCTGCGGCTGGCGCTGCAGCGCGCGCAGGTTGGCCGGGTGGCGCGCCTTGCGGCGGATCTGGCGGTTGCTGGCCACGCGCTCCGCGGCGCGGACGCTCGCGATCACTTGGCGCTGGAACATGGCGGCGGGCGGCTCTTGGTCTGATGGGGTGGGAGCCGCTCGATTGGCGGCGGACGGGCGCCGCGGATTGGCGCAAAATACGAGCGAGCGGATTGGCGGAAAAAGGACAGCGGCACTGCGGCGACCTTCGCGCCACATCCGCTGCACCTCCTTGTTTGAAGTGACGAGATTGAGAGGGGTGCATGTCAACATATTGAGTGCGAGTGTCTGTCACATCGTTTTACTGTATTATGATCGTAAACTTATGATCGACGCTATCTACTGCTTGGACACGCCGTAATCGGCGCGGTAGGTGCGAATGACAGGCAAGAACGAGGCGTTCGCGTCAGAGGCCGCGTCGACGGTCGCAAGGTAACCGACGAGGTTGTCAAGCGTAGCGATGCTCACCACAGGGATACCGAACGTCTCCCTCACCTGGTCGATTGCCGAGCGCGTGTCCTCGATCGACACCTTCTCCTGGCGATCCAGAGAGATGCACACGCCGGCGACCTGCGCGTTGGTTTTCTCCAGAATTCCGAAAGCCTCACGGATGGCAGTGCCAGCAGTGATCACGTCGTCGATGATCAGCACCCTGGTAAATGTAAACAACATAGGTCAGGATACACTATTCGAAGGCGCCTCAAGCTAGATCAGGCGTCGATCACGTACTTCTTGCCGGTCATGTCAGCACCGACGAGCACGCCGCCCTCGCCGTGGTCCTTGGCCTCCTTGCGGTTGTAAGCGAACGGAATGTCCACGCCGTACATGTCAGCGTACGCGATGGCGACAGCGGCCGCCAGCGTGATGCCCTTGTATGCGGGGCCGAACAGCACGTCGAACTCAACCCCGCTGTCCTGTAGAGTTGAAGCACGCGAAATAAAGCAGCGTTAGTAACAGTTCCCCATCATTGCCACATCTCAGCGTCAACGTACGTGGATCGCCTTCGCGTAGAACTTGCCGAGCTGTCCGAGCGCGCGGCCAGTACGGAACAGGCCGGCGTTGAAGAAGTAGGGGCTCTTGCGACCCGACTTGAGCGTAAAGTCGCCGAACTTAAGCACGCCGAACGACAGCGCGAACTTGATGAACTCGTTGGCACTCGAACTGGGCACGACGGCCGATGCGGCGGCCACCTTGGCCTTGCGGACGGCGTTGATGGCGTCGCGCAGGTCCTCTGCCGCCTGCTTGGGGTCGGCGGCCTTGGAGATGCCGCGCGACACGGGCACGAGCAGGCCCAGGCCGTCCGCGGACAGGCCGGCGCTGACGGCCTCCTCGAGGTTGCCGCCCTGCGCGCCGATGCCCGGCGCGAGGATCCAGAGGTTGGGCGTGACGGCGCGCACGCGGCGCAGCGCGTCCACGTCCGTGGCACCCACGACGAGGCCGACGTTGTCCTCCGAGTTCCACTGCTCGCACTTGGCCGCGACCTCCTCGAAGAGCGCGCGGCCGCCCACGGGCAGCGTCTGGAAGTCGTTGGCGCTGGGGTTGGAGGTCTTGCAGAGCACGAAGCAGCCGCGCTCGGGGCGGCCGCGCACGAACGGGTCGATCGAGTCCTGGCCCATGTACGGCGCCAGCGTGATGGCGTGCGCCTGCAGCACGTCGAAGGCCGAGACGGCGTAGGCGGCGGCCGTGGTGCTGATGTCGCCGCGCTTGGCGTCCAGTAGCACCGGGATGCCGGCGGGGATGGCGCGGATCACGGCGTGCAGCGCCGAGACGCCCTCGGCGCCAAAGGCCTCGAAGAAGGCCGAGTTGGGCTTGTACGCGGCGGCCACGTGCTGCGTCTGCTCGATCAGGCGCAGGCAAAAGGCCTGCGCGGCGGCGGCCGAGGGCTCGGGCAGCTCAGCCACGTGCGGGTCCAAAC
Source organism: Phytophthora fragariaefolia (assembly GCA_030267785.1). Taxonomy (NCBI): domain Eukaryota; phylum Oomycota; class Peronosporomycetes; order Peronosporales; family Peronosporaceae; genus Phytophthora; species Phytophthora fragariaefolia. The sequence goes on from BSXT01000048.1 coordinate 34,367, forward strand.
CCACGCACAGGAGCGAGTCCGCGGCGGCCACGCGCGCGCGCACGGAGGCGAAGAAGCTGCTGGACATGAGGGCGGCGGAGTGGCTACTTGCTAGCTAGTCGTCCGATTGGGAAGTGAGCCGCCTGGGTGGCTGGGCTGGAGCTCCTGGAGCGGCGCGCGCGCTGATTGGCGGAGGAGGAGACCGGTTCTGGCTGCGGATTGGGTGAAACAGGTGATTATTTTACCGCACGGCGAGAAGCTGGAACACGGTGATGTCGGGAAAGGTGAGCGACGGCAAGGATGCTGTTCTGGATGAGGTGCGACTTGTGAGGGTTTCGCACCTATACAGTAGTACTAATACTAACTACGGCCACCTCACGTCTTGAAATTTAGGATATCTCTACTAGTAATAGTTCACCTGTGCATGCTTAGTACTAAGACTAACTATCGGTACTATTAGTACTAAAATAGTCCTACCACATTCCTCGTTTACTCGCCTCTATGCGATCAATTTCAGCTCGATTGTGACGCATGGTGTGTACGCTTGTTATTTGTACGCGTATGCAGCGAACTCACTTCGAAAATCCAATGGAGAAAACACGTTCTTGGAATATTGTAGAGCAACTTCAACCGAACCAAACTTTTGTCAACTGATGGAAAAGTCTAGAATTTGCAACATTCAGATGGCTGATGTGTATCCATGGCCGGGATAGTGAACGATTGGGCCGTGGTTTTGTCCACGGCGGGTTGGGCGAGGTTGATCACTGTGCGTCAGATATTTGGATCAGCTCCTAGGATTTTTCGATACCGGGGAAATGCTTTTTGACACAAGCAAGCACTGCTACAAATCTAACGTATGTAGTTGGTGTACATGGTGATTATGTCTATCGTGCCGTTTAGACAGATCGGCTCCATTGTGTAGCTAGTAGCTACAGTGATGACGAGCGTGTTGGCTACAAATGCAACAAGACCTGCTGCTTCCGAATCTTCGTACAGCAATCGAGTTTAGTGCACTTGGTCGGTGTAATGAAAATAAAAAATATGTGCCAAAGGGGGTTACGTCAGCTAACCGGATACTGGTGGCTACAGGACATCCTTCGAAGATCGAAGACCGTCCTAGAAATTAGTAGTACGTTAGTACTAACTATTCTGAAAACTTCACGACTAACTTGATAAGTTGAACTAATGAGTTTTAGTACTACTAGTTGATGACTACTATTAGTACTAACGCAAATAACGAGTAGATTACTATCGAACCCTGCTTGAGATGTATGGCAGCGAGCGTGACAGCAGCGAGCAAGTGAATAAATGGTGACGTTGCAGAGCTGGTGAATGAGATCCACGAGGTTAAAAGGGGTTAAAGGGTTTTCAAAATGTTACAAAAGCTTGACGCCGAGCCCTTGAGTTTCAGCGGGCTCGGCGCTGTATTTTGAGTGAAACATAAGATTGCTGCGCCATACATTATATAGAAGAAGGGCAGAGTGATCCACTCTCAGTGGACACACATTTGGTGATCTCTGAAATTTATTTCAGATCAGAGTTAAGCAGCGGTCGCATTCATGGTCTGATTTTCTTTTTCTATCTACCCCTTCTGAAGGCGTTTTCAGCTTTAAATCCGATACTACAGGTATTATTAGAAAACATTCGTTAAATGATAGTACCGTAAAGTTTAAATACTTAATACCCTTGCTAAAGCGTATTTTTCATGTGATGTTACTCGTGCCAGCGACGGGCAACATTCCGCGTTCCGTATAGTCGTAGTCCTAGGCCCATGGTTCTATGGCAGATGGTCCTGTTACTAACCCTTTCGACCTAATCTATTTTAAGCCTAGACACAGGTAAAATCACCCATACCGCAACCAGAGCGACCATGGGCCGTCCTCGGATCAATGGCCAAGGCAAGAAGCGCAAGTCCTATCAGCGGGCAGCCGTGGCGTGCTCCCACAAGCAGGAGATCTTAAACTACATAGAGTCCGGTCACAATCTACATGAAACTATCGAGGAATTCTATGGCAAGTTACAGCGAAAAGACCTTAGTAGTAAAAAGAAACAGATTAATACGTGGATGCATCAAACATTTAAGTTGAGCGGCTGCGAACACTACTTACGGAAGAACCGTTCATATTAACACCTCCAAACCGAGTTGATATTACCGAATGGATATCAATAAGCTGGGGTGACCTAGCTATCGAGATAATTGTGAGCGGATTCGCCAAAGTGGGTATTTTTACTGGTACGCGTGTGGCTGAAGCAATGCCTACAGAGGATGCTCCATAGATTGAAAGCTACATTGTCGAAGAGCTCGAAAACTGCAATGTAGTGGACGAAGAAGTTGGGTCAGACGATGATATTGAAAACGAGAGCGATAGTGACGCCGAAAGTAATTTGTAGTTCAGCTCTTGATAAAACAATGATTTGCTTGCATGTATGATTTGTACCTTGTGCTATTGAAGTGACACTCTGATTGGTCAGTTTGAGGGTGACCCTTAGCAGTAAACGACGCCTAGGACTACGACGATACGGTAGGCTATTATTCTGCTGCTGAGGTTGCACTAATGGATGCTTACACGTGTGAAGACTAATGAAGTGCGACAGAGTCGCTTATCTGTCACACACACATCTACTCTCTTCTCTAGCAACATACTACGCGTGGGCTGCCTGCATAAGCTTCGTGACCAGGCCGCACTTGCGGTGCGTGCGCAACACCACCAGCGACGTGAATCACGTCGTGATGGCCGTGCAGCGCGGGTGTCTCCTCCTCCCTATCAGCAGCAGCGGCACGTCACTTGTGTGCACAGCTCCAACGACGTACATCTTGGCCACGTAGCCCACGATCTTGCCGCCCGCCCAACTGGCATCCATCGGCAATGAATGCCTCACCCTGCACGGACACCGATGCAGGAATACATAAGCGAAGGACATTACAGTCTTCGTTCTTGAAATCGAGGACATCTTGAGATTGTCCACTTATGCTACACCGTTGTAGTGCAAATAAATTCTAACTCGCGTAAACTTTCCGCTCACCATGACGATCATCCCATTCCGAAGCTCACCGGCACATCATCGCAACCAGTTGCAGATAATTTGGAATGGTACTCATGCAATTTCTACTACTGGCCGCACTCGTCGTGATAAATACATGGTAACATGTTGGAAGTTGAACAAAATCCTTCCCCATATGTATTTGTAACACATAATCTAAATCCCAAACATACATGTACTATCATTTCCTCTAATCATTCATATTGCCGCTCTTTAAAATTTCAGAGCTTCTTCGTGTCGAAGCACGACTTTGTGGTGATATTGCGCGTTTCATTCAAATTTCCGAGATCGGTTGGTTGAATCGACGGAGCCCCCGGAAATCGCCTAGTCCCTGTAAACGAATACAATTTGAAGCGTGAGGAGTGATCCAATTTGATCAAAGGCGTTTCTGCATTCGACATTCAGGAAAGCCCACACAGAGGAGTCCGCTGTGTGTCCTCTGGGAGTGCACTGCTGTCACTACTAGGTCGATCAATCGACCGCGGAGCATTAGAGAGTACCGCCGTACACTGCGCATGCACGCGCACAGCAGCTAATTCCCTCTGAAAAGCTAGAACGCTGCAATTCTCCGTGAAACGTCCCCGACAGTTCAGCAAGCCCCGTTGCGAGCCGAAGCCGGACACTCAGCGTCAATCGTCCCTTCCACTTCGGCGGGCGCACCAAGATTGTTATTGACTGAGCTTGTAGTACGCGAATAGGCAGTGGTAAACAGTGTTTGAGTGAGCATGGTGTCGCGTCACTTCAACACCTAGAAGTCAACATCAGATACGCACTTTGATTCGTCAATCACATTGATTTATCTATAAATTTCAGCCAGTCAAACGCATGTGTCGATTCAGTGATGCGACTATCACTGATGGTGCCAGGATTCGCAAATTTTGGGTGGAATTGACAATAATACTGTACAGCAGAAGAATCAGATTGCACTTGGTGGTTTTGAGTTTCGCAGGTTCAGAATCCTCAACATATTTATTTCGAAATAGAACGTTCTACATGTACTCTTGATGAGCGAATCAAAATCGATCAAAATTGATAAGCACTCCGCCGTCAAGCTTCAACCCTCGAAACCCCAGGCAACATTCCTCTCCAAACTGGCCACAAGAGGGAGCCTTCATGCACTTCTCAAGTTGCCGCAAACCCCTCATCATTCTCACCGCATAGAAGGAAGGCGCGATGGCTGACCAAACCGAGGACGAGGTTATGGCAAACGATTCGCCTCATGGTTGCCGGTCAGGCGAGTCGCCTAACCGGCAACCATCAACTCCAAGTCGATCCCCCAGTCTCGCTGCACGACGACTTTTGAACTTGTCCGGTAATACGGAAGACCACGACATGGCTGATGACTCTTCTGGCAGGCAATCAACAACTGAACGGCCCGTGCGTCGATCCCCTCAAGTCGCTGCTCGGGTGTCATACTCCCCGCTCGCTCAAGCACGGGCCTCTCGAGCCCGAGTTGGCCGACAGCCTGGCCGCCCTGCGCACATGATATGGAACTACTTCGCCAGAATTGGTGGGGCGTCGAAACCCCACGCTGCGTGCAATTGCTGCTAATCCGCAGTGCCCAACCTGGGAAAAACATGCAGCGCCATGTCAAGAGCTGCTCCAATGTTCCTGCTGCTGTAAAGCAGCGCATCCGCGAAGCCTACCCGGACGCGCAGCAACCTCCTAATGTGCCCACCCTCCGAGGACTTGCGTTTGCCACTGGTGGCTGGTGACGGCAACGTCCCTGAAGCTGCGTTTACGACACTTCAACAGCAGCAGTTCAACGTGGCATTGGCAACAATGTTCTATCTCTGCGCTCTTCCTTTTGCGGTCGTTGAATCACAAGCATTTCGTGAGCCATTTATGCTTCTGGCCCCGGGGATCCGATTCCCATCCAGACACAGCTTGAGCGGAGACTTGCTGAGGCGTGTTCGCGAGCAAATTCATGAGAGGGCCGTTGCTCTTATACGACTGCAGAAGTTTGTCACGATTGTGACAGATTCATGGACAAACGTGGGCAACTCGACGATCATAAACTTTATGGTCGTGGCTCCGGGTATGCCGTCAGTATTTTGGTCTTCGTTGGTTTAATGCATAAAGTAATGTGCATTAATCCCCTGCATAATGTGTGGAGGCCTCTCGCCAACTTTGTATGCATTATGTATGGCACTACATTTTACGTGAACATTATTAATGTAGTGGCCATAGTGCAAGCTGGTAGAATCTATCGTTGGTTTGCATGGACTACCGGCCCTCACCAAGAGGGAGACTACCGCAGTTGCTTTCCGACCCGTCCGTCGACCTATTAGGCGATTTGCCTCACTCTACCACCGGGACAGAGTGACCCACGAAGTACACTATCAAATCTCAAGGAACTACTGCGTTTTGTTCTCCCTATTTACGCAGATCTCGTCAGGCGACCCACAAGCTCTTCAATATCGACTTCCAGTAACTCAACAAATGAAAGCTTTGCCTCTTCAGTGCTCAAGGAGGCTCGCCTCCAGTCGAAGAAGACCAGACATGTTCAGGTCGACACGATTCCTCCAATGACTAATTTGACTGAGCGTTTGTTAAGTGTCACTCGGACCACGTGGTCTGCACCGCCATTCTTTATTGCCCGTTTCGCTTGAAATGATTCTGTTTCTTAGAACAAACATTTCTTATAGGGATGTTCAGACACTCCATGAGTTCATTTATTAAGTATTTACATTAAACATTAATCCCATTAATGCCCATTTTGTATGGGAGCTCTTAGCGCTATGACGATGCATAATGTATGGAAGCCTCAAATTTTGCCATGCGATTAATGCCATTATCGGGAGCCCTGCTTCAAACCGAGGTTGAAGGGTTTTCAAAATGCTACTAAAGATTGACGCCATTGCAGCGGTCTCGGCGCTGTGATGCGTGAGATTGCTGCGCTATAATATAATATATCCACGAATAGAAGAAGGCTGAATTGATACTCATTTGCTGTGGCGATACATGGTTCAAGCACGACCCTGCAGTAAGTCACTACTAGTGACACAACCTTCATCCTGCTTGGGAGTGGTTGTTACGACAGTTCATTTCCGCGGGCGCTCTCGTTCACTTGGACTGAGCCACCGTCTCCTTCTATTGATCGTTATATCTGCAATCATCTACACCGCGTTTACACCTGGTAGCCGCGCTTCTGAGCCCCTGCAAGTCGGTCGATGACCTCGCTGATCACGGGCAGGTTGAGCACGTTGCCCACCACGGGCGTCTGGCGCAGGAAGGCCACGGCCACGGGGAAGAAGGAGCCGAAGAGGTTGAGGAAGCCGAAGGCCTGGATGAACATGCCGATCACCGGGTAGCGCAGCATCACCAGCAGGATGCCGCCCAGGAAGCACACGATGCCGCGCCAACGCTCCTTGCGCGTGAAGAAGCGCACGGTGCGCGAGAGGCCGATGGTGAGCGCCACGCCGCTCAGGAACAGCACGTCACCGAGCGCCAGCATGGCCGCGTCGAAGAACATGAGCACGCCCAGCAGCAGGAAGGCGAAGCCCAGGCCCAGCAGCAGCGTGCCGATCTTGCGGTTGTCGTCCAGCATGGTTTTCCGCGGCTACTTGGCCGTTTGACGCGCGGATTTCGGGCTGGTGAGTTGGGGTGGCGTCTTCTCTGCGTCTCCAGGCTGCGACGCGGCGGAACGGGATTGCGGGGGCGCTGCTACGAACGGGGCCGCGCCACGTACTTCGGGGCGGCTCGTGCTCTTCCTGCTTGGATAATTTCGGATGAAGGGAGGAACCGCCGTGGATGCGTGTGATTGGGTGGATTAAAAAGACTTGTGATTGGTTGATTAAGGGTTTTATTTTAGCCTATCGTAGTGGCTTATGATTTGTGACCGGCGGTCACTGACCGCGTCGGGATCTGATCATGCTAGTGAACACCAGGCGTGATGGATAAATTGGCGTCTTCATGTTTTGCATAATGATGGGGGGTGTTCAACGCGCTGCTGGGCGTGCTAAATAGTCTACAGCTTCTGGTTCGTCTCCCGTGCTTAGGGTCGAGCGGCGTCCCGCTTCAAAACTGCCGCTCGGTCGCTCCACTCGGTCCTGCGCGCAGCTTCAAGCACTGTTTGCTCAACGTTGAAGCTGACGCGGCTCCGGCCTGGTGGACGAGAGGAAACGTTCGGGTGGGCTGCTCGACGGGGACTAGGGACGGCGCTGCACGCGAAGGTCATCGATGTCCTCGTGGCCGGGCCAACCGTCCCCAGCACTCGCCGTCGCCGTCGACATCGGGTCGACCGCGCCCCCGCTGATATGATGCTGTCCTTTCGTCCTCCAGCTTAGTTAGTTCGTGCGGCTAATAGCCTCCGGAGGTTAAGGACGACGAGGCCGTCGGTGATGCGGCGGCTACCGCTTCCTGCGGGTTGGTCGGCTGCTCCTCCTCGTCCTGACTCTCGTCGGTGGACGTGTCCTCACCACTGCCGTCAGCCGGAGCCTTGCCGGGGGCGCCAGGCAGCAAGTGCGACATCCTCTTGGCCTTGGCGGTCAGGTATCCCTGGCTGAACTCGCCGCCCTTGATCACGACGGGCAGCCGGCCCTCCACAGTGACGCCCAGCTGGCTCAGCAGGCGAATCTTGCGCGGGTTGTTGGTGAGCAGGCGGATGGACAGGATGCCGAGGTCCTTGAGGATGGCCGGCACGGGCTCGTACGAGCGGTAGTCGTCCTTGAAGCCCAGCACGCGGTTGGCGTCCACGGTGTCGAGTCCGCGCTCCTGCATGGAGTAGGCCATGATCTTGTTGGCGAGGCCGATGCCGCGTCCTTCCTGCGGCATGTAGATGACCACGCCGCCGTGCTGCTTGGTGTACGCCTTGGCGTAGTCCAGCTGCTCCCTGCAGTCGCACTTGAGCGAGCCGAAGACCTCGGACGTGAAGCACTGGTCGTGCACGCGCACGGGCACGTTGCGCTGGCCGCGCACGTCGCCCGAGATCATGGCCACGGGCTCGCTCTCGCGCAGCGACCCCACGGCGCGGTACGCGCGCACGCGGAACAGTCCGCCGTCCGTGGGCAGCGCCGTCTCGGCCACGAACGTCGTGCGCACGTCCGCGCCGAGGCACGTGAGACCGGGGGCGTCGGCGCCCACGGGCGGCACGTGCTTGAAGGAGGCGTCCGCCGCGCTCTTCTGCTGCAGCTGCGTCATGGGCGGCGTCCTATTGGGGGGCTGCCGGTCTGCGGGGCTCCGCTCTCACGCGGGCGTCTATGGCCTGGCGGACTGATTGGGGAGTGAGAGCGAGACGCCACGCAATCGGGCCGGGTCACGCACCTGCGAAAACGGATACGCCTTCGCTGATCCACATCGAGGATGGCGGGTGCATGCGGTTCCGCAGGTCCGAACTGGGCACATTTTTGCCCGCACCCGGCAAACACGGGAGAGTGAGACGACAACGCGCAGCACTGTCTGGAGAGCAGCAAGAGCTCGCGGAGGCAGTGGGCAGTTCTGTTGCTGGTGGGCCGAGGAGCACGCCGCCATGGCCGTTCTGGTGCGCAACTATAACACGCTGACTCGCCCGTTACCGGCGACGTTTCGGCGGCCGCGCTCCACCACTCGTCGCCAGTGAGCCAGATCACCACTGAGGAAAGTATCCGAGCTGACACCAACGCCAACGCGGCCTGGGTGCTACGCCTCTGTCCGAGACGACGGCGCGATTGCGTGGTGTGTACCCGAGCATGCGCAGGGCCGTATTATGTTTGCCAGGTCGCTAGTGTCGCGGATAATCCCCCCACACATTTGAGCCTGATGACGCATCGCACTTTGCTGACGGTCGACACTTTTCAACGACACGATGCGATTGGTGCAAATCAAAATTAATTTTGGCCATTGGCTCAAATGCAGCTCTGCTTCCGTAATCGCAGATGGGGGTAATCGCGGATGGGCGTGTCGCGAAGTGCCGCTGTTGCACATGTACATGTACATGTACAGGCAAGTTATAATACTTACTGCGCGACCACGAGCGCTTGGTCAGCATTATATTAAGCGCAACAGCCTACCGCGTCCAGGCGGGGCGCGCTGTACTGCCCCCCGACGCTGCTGCAGCCGATCTCCGGATGGTCCGCTCGAGACCCGACGCCGACCAGGGACTGCTGGGCATCACGCTGTCGAACGCGTCGGGGATCACTCGGCGGTCGCAGCGCAGCTCGCTCTCGTAGACGGCGCCACTGGGTACCCCCACGGCGAAGGCGAGTATCGCAACGACCAGCTCCAACGAACCCATGAGCGTTAGTGGTTTTACCGCTGCCAGCTCATACACTGCGAGCGCCAAGTAGATCGCAGCAAACACGAACAACATGCCACGCGTGACGTGTACGAGAACGATGTGGCCGACGTACGCCACACCAGCGCCCATGAGCGCCACCGCAGCGAAAACCAGGTGGAAAGCCACCATGAACAGCTCCAGCGGCGAGAGGCTGCAGGTCGTCGTGGCTTCGTGCTCTCTTGGGCTGGTCGAGATGCTGGAAGTCGAACACGGCCGCAATGCGACAGCAGCCGCCACCACCAGGCAGTACGCACTAAGTAGCGCGTTAAAAGTCACGAGTACCCACTGGGCCAGCACGCCTCGCGTGGATATCGGCATGAGCTTGACACTCCTCAACCGCGTCTGGCGTCTGTCAAGGTGGCGAGGCTCAGTGTGCACAATGTCTACTATTTCAGGACCGAGATGGTTGTGGAGCTCTCCATGCACTTATATCGCCCAGTATATCGAGACTAGCGTTTCTCACCATGCCATGCGCACGGTAGCTGAAGTTACGGGAGTAGGCTGTTGATCTGCTGTTCGATGGCTGCTGCTGGATGAATATGAGCTGGATGGAAACACACCGTTGAACGCGTGTGGCAGAACTTGGCGGTCGCATCGTAACTCGCGCTCGTAGAAAACGCCGCTGGGAACGCCGACAGCGAAAGTCATGATGGAGATTACGAGCTCAAGCGGGCCAAGCAGTGACGACAAACGATCCACTATCATTTGATAAATCGCCAGCCCGAAGTAGAACCCAGCGAAGAGGACAAGCATTGCGTGCGTAATACGCACTAGCGCAATATGCCCGATGTATGCCACAAGTCCACCCGCCAATGCTAGAGCCGCGAACACCAAGTGAAAAGCCAGCAGGAATAGTTCCATCTTCGAAGTGCTGCATACCCTCGTGGCGCTGAGCTCAGTTGGGTTAGTCGAAAGTTGGAAAGCCGAGCACGGCCGCCAAATTATGATGACCGCCGCAGCGAAACAATACGCGCAGAGCAGCGCGTTGAAACTCACGAGAACACCTTGGGCAAGTGCCCTGCGGGAAGAGATTGACATGAGTTGGAAACCTCCACCTTTGATCACTGTTCTCCACTTTGACCGTAACAAGGTATTTATGGTGAAGACAAGCGAAGATGTTGTGCCTGTCACAGTCCGTTTTGCCGCTTGCTCCAATATTATCGCCGTATGCGATCTGTAACACAAAGACCGATCAATATGAAACCAATGCTAAGCCCTGTGCACGTAGTTGCAGCCGTTTATTACCTCGACAGAGGCTTCGTCCAAGGGTGAGATATCATGCCTCTAGACGACCTCATTCCTATCGTTGGGGCCGCTAAGGGCAATGCTGGCTCGAAACGTGGCGCGTCTAGTGACTTGACGAGTGGCCTTATCTCAATCTCCGGAGCCCGTGATAATGTGGACGTCGACATGTCTGACTTCGACGTCGACGACTTGCTCGGAGATGGCTCCACCAAAAGCAAGGCAAAGAAAAATGACAAAAGCGACGAAAAGAAAAAAAAGAAGTCCAAGGACAAGGACAAATCCAAGAGCTCTAGTAGCAGCAAGAAGAAAAGCAAATCCAAGTCAAAGAAAAGCGCATTCGATGACGATGATGACTTTGGCGGCGATGATGGGAGTGGCGGCAATGACGACTTGAATTCCTTAGCGAAGAATTGGGATAGTGCAGCAGAACTGGAGATGGCTGCCGCTGCTGCTGCACGCAGGAAGAATGGTAGGGGAAAAATGGGAGGAGGACTGGATGACGAATTTGCAAAGATGCTAGGCCTGGACAGTGGAGACGTCGGCTCAGGGACAAACTTCGAGTCACCCCCACTATCGCCAGAACCAATAGCACACTTAGGCAGGGATGTCGAGAAAAATGATGATGACACTTTTGGTATCTCAGGCTACACACCTACGGTGCGCGGGTCCAAGAAGCTGGACCCCCCTACTTCGCTTGAGGTCGAAGAGCCTTCCAAAACAAGCGATGAAGGAATTTCTGCTTCATTTTTTCAGGACGACGGAAGCAAAGCTAGCGAAGATTTGTCCTCTTTGTCTTCACTCCTGGGACCAACAACAGATCGCCGAGGTGGCGGTCGTGGAGGTAGAAGGCATAACGGTGGTGCTGAATCAGATCCGTTTGGCTTCGGATCTACCGCTACACCATCAAGCTCGACGTTTGACTCCCTCTTTGGGGGTTCCAGTAGTAGAAGAAGTTACTTAGATGATCCTTTTGCCAAGTCGACAAAAGATTCGCGTGAAGACCATAATTCTGGGCAACAGGGCCTAAAGAATACAACTGAAGAGATCAGAAGAGGCCAAACTCTGGATGATCCTCCCGAAGAGATTACTCCCGTTCAAGAAACAGCCCCAAGCAGCCAGCGCTTATCGGCAAAAGATGATTTACTCGCAGATTTGTTTTCACCAGAGCCTCGTGGTAGTTCACGAAACGCTCGGCATCAAGAGCAACCAGCATTGCCAAAACTTGATGAGTTTGATGATGTTGACAATTACAGTAAAAGAGAGAAAGTGGAGATATCACCTGAAGCTATACCGTCAGTGCTACCTGTTGCTGTTGACTCTGCAAAGCAACAAAACGATCTTTTGGCTGAACTATTTGCTACCCCATCACACGAAAAGCCCAAAGTTGAGAAGGAGCTGCCTGCGACAAAAATTGCGGTCGAGACAAAACCAGCAACACCGCCCAAAGTTATGCCCTCATCGCAAGAAAAGGATAAAGCTGCTGTACGTACGGAAAGTAGCAATGCTGACCTTGGAAGCGCTAGGGACAGTTTGCTAATGGACTTGTTAGGTGGTCTATCACCCCCAAAGCCAAGTGAGCCGCTGCTGTCACGAAAACGCAGCCGTAGCAACAATAGCAGCAACAACAACTCGCCTGAAAAGGAAGTTGGCAAAACTGAAGACCCGTTCAAAAGCTCATTGCCGCCTTCGCCAACTCAATCTCAACCGTTAGCTACAGTGCCAGAAGTGCCAGCAGATATTCCAGTAGCTGCAACTGCCTCAAGCGAGAGGCCTATTACCCCTCCGTCACCAGGACGTAGACGATCAATAACAGTAGACAAAGGCGCGCTCGCTATTCGTGAGAGCGATTTCGAGCAATCTAAGGACAGCCTCCTGGAGATCTTGCCGTCATCACCACCAGCTTCGGCTAGGAGTAGTCCACATCGACGCAACTCGTACTCGCAGTCATTTGAAGCGGAAGACAGCGTAGCCGCCGATCCTGTTGAAGAACAGGTAAACGTAGCAGTTGTAGGAAGAAAAATTCAAGAAGTAGCGGAGCCACCAACTCCTGATGCAATTCAGCTTCCACCACCTCTTGAAGTTGTACCAAAGGTAGCCGATCCATTGCTGCAATCCCAGCCAAGCAAGAGCAAAGAGCTTATTGAAGCGAAAGTATCGCTTACCCCAGCTTGCAACTGCTTCGAGCGGGAAGCAAAACTTAGTGTTGCCTTTGACGAGGAGCGGTCTGCACTGCAACAAACGATAAATGAACTCAAGCAACAGCTCGAGACACAAGAAACAACAAGTAACCAGCTCACACAGCAATTTACACAGCAACTAGAGGAACGAAACTCGTCTATCGACCAGCTCTCGCAGCAGATAGAGTTGCAAGATGCATCCATCAACCAGCTCTCTCAACAACTGGAAGCACGTGGAGCTGCCAACGCACAGCTCGCACAGCAGCTTGCAATAGCAGAGCGTGGCAAACTCGAAGCTGATCAGGCCGCAGCAACCTGCAAGGATAACGCCGCGAGCTTCCAACACCGTGCGGAGCTACTGGAAGCTGAATTGAGAGCTCTGCGCGAGGAATTATCACGCTCGAAGCGAGCTGTACAGGATGCCGAGCTGGCGTTGGCACGGAAAGTAGCAGAACAAGACGAAGCGGACCAACTCGAACGACACCGGGAGAAACGTGCACTTGAGGCTCTTAGCGCGCAGATGCAGCGTGCCTTGGCACGGCTCACCATTTCGCATCAGGTGCATGAAGAAGGCTCCGGGTACGATAATTCAGCAGCTCGTGCTGCTGCTGAAGATGAAGCTCGTCTACGCGTAATTGCATCTCTGGAAGGAAGTTCAAAGCGAGCTGTTCAACATGCCGAGCAGGAACGCACAAAACTTGCTGAGCTACTTCGTGAGCTAGAGACTGGAGCACGAAATGCCCGTCAAGGAGCCCTTGAAGACAAAGAGCGGCTCCGACAAGAGCAGCAGCGGTTAGACGCACTCAGCGCACACCTTCAAGCTCAAACTGCTGCGTTGCGAGACCAGGAGGCAACCCATGCTGCATACATGGGGAAGCAACTCGCTGAAGCTCGCGAGGATGCCCGAGTATATGAAGTAAGGCTGGCAACAAGGCGGACACAGCTAGAACGCGATGAACGAGCGATTTACGAAGCTAGAGCTGAATTTGCAGCGTTCCGCGAGCAAACTGCACTGGAGATCGAGCGGGAGCATGAGGAACTTCGAGGATCACGCATGGCTCTTGAAGATGCTTGGCGTGAACTACGCGCAGACCGCGAAGACCTTGAAGCGGAGCTAGCAAGCCACGAAGACGAGTTTCAAGCTCTTGAGAGTGTGCGACGAGAAGTTCAGCAAGCCGAAGCACGTCTTGCGGAGCGTACTCAAGAAGTTGTAGCTCTTGCTGAGAAGCTGGACGTCGGAACACGCGAGTTACTGGAACGCGAACAACTTGTAGCACAGCAAGCCGCAGTAGTCCAGGATACAGATACTTCATTTTCCAATCGAGAACGAGCGCTAGAACGCGTAAAGCATGAGCTGGAGACTCGCGAGCAACGGCTGCATGTTCAGATTCGGCAACTTGACGGTGCTCGTGTCAGACTGACACAGCAGCGACGGGAGCAGCAGCAACTGATGGCAGCGGCTAGAAGGCACTATACAACAGAAAAACCGAAGGTTGTTGTGGACAATAACAAGCCGTGGCGACAATCTGAAGTGCTTTCTGCAGTCCACCGCACCAGAAATGACTTCATTTCTAATCCACGTGGTGTAGACGAGCAAAAATCTCGCCCTTGGGAAACGGAGCAGCCCGTTGAAGAGGACCCATCCGGACTACCACCAGCATTGCGAAAGCAGGTCGAGGACAATTGGCAACGCCGAAACCAGCAAGTGAATCAACATCGATATCGCCAAAGTTCCAGCCGCAACTTCAATTCACAAAATCTTGAAGCTTTGGGTTGGTCCTCTACGTCCTTGGATTGTGATGCACCAAGCAGCACCACCAAAACCAGCGATGCCAGAAGTTCGGCAACGGTCAGCAACACGGCTAGGCTAGAAAAGCATAAAGCAGGCTCTGGTCAGAGTGGTGGTGACTTGTTCAAAGTTTCTCAGCAACAGCGGTCGAATTCCATTCCAGTGACAACCAGTTTTCACACACCTCAGGCGGGTGTCCCAGTTTCGCATTCAGTTAGCAGATCACGTCAACCACCTCCGCCACCGGCTGCACGCTCGCTCGGTTCGTTCCAGCCTACGGTGCGCGTCAACCTGTAATCAGCACAAACACGGCACAAAACACCACCCACTCAGAAAAAAAAGGTTTGGACTGTATTGACTCGTCACGGCGCGCACAATGGCAGCGCGGCATGGCTCGTTGGAACTATACTAGCTAACCGCAAGAGGAACTCGAGTCCCCGCTCTAAGCGCGGCAGTTCTCAATGTTGAAGATCATGATGTCCGTGGCGCCGACCTCGTGCAGCTGGTCCATGACCTCGGACACGTCCTTCACCTCCACCATGGCCGACACGGCGTAGCCTCCGCCCACGAGCGTGTTGACCGTGGGGGAGCGGCGTCCGGGCGTGATCTTGGTGGCCGCGTCCAGCTTCTCCTTGTCCACGTTGTACGTGACCATCCTGTACTTGGTGGCCGTGATGTAGCCCAGGATGCGCTGGTGCACCTTGTGCGCCAGCTCCTTGTGGGCGGACTGCGGGTTGGCGATGAGCACGGCCTGCGTGGTGAGGATCGTGGAGATCATCTCAAGCCCCGCGGCCTTCATGGTGGTGCCCGTCTCCACGAGGTCCACGATGCCGTCGGCCAGGCCGAGCGAGCACGCCGCCTCCACGGAGCCGGACACGTACTTGATCTTGGTGGGGCCCGTGGCCTCGGTCTCGAACTGCTTGAAGTAGTCGCGCGTGACCTCCGGGAAGGACGTGACGATGCGCTTGCCCGCCAGCAGCTCGGGGGCCGCCACCGTGTCCTTCACGGGCGTCTGCACGCCCAGCGCGCACTTGCCGAAGCCCAGCGGCAGCAGCTCGTCCACGCTGGTGCGGCTCTCGGCGATGATGTCCTGACCGGTGATGCCCAGGTCCAAGTTGCCCTCGCCCACGTACGTGGCGATGTCGGCGGCGGGCAGGAACACGAGCGTGACCGGCAGACTCGAGCACAGCGCGATGTCCACGCGGTTGGGGCGGTGGTAGTCGAGCCCCGCGCCCTTGAGCAGCTTCAGGATCTTGTCGTGCAGTCGGCCCTTCTTGGGCACGGCGAAGAGCAGCCGCTCGTCCGTCTTCTTGGGCACGGGGGAGGGGGGCGTGGCCGACATGATGGGCGGACGGTCGTCTGCGTGCTGCACGGCGAATTCGAAAGTGACGGATGGCCATGTTGAACGCGCCGTTTTGTGTCATTTGCCGCTGTTAGGGCCAGAAAAGACGCTACTGACGCCAGTATGTTGCCGGCAGACGGAGGGAAATTACAAGAATGTGAGGAAATATACAGCAGAAGTTTGTGCAAACGCCCAAATGGATCGGTGCACACCTTGAGCCACCAGCATTTTCCCAAGCAGCTCGAGTAAACATACACAAGACGGGCAGCGAAAGCCGTACTTGGGGGTAGGTGGATCAACAACAAGGAGAACAATATTATTAATACTAGTGGCGTGGAATCAAATGAATATCAATAACGCGGGATTGCCGCAGGTTTACCAGCAGTATCTACAGACAAGGTCCATCGAAGCGAAGTTGCTACACCTTTTCAACTTCAAAGCTGCAAATTCCAAGCTCAATACTACAAAATGTAAAATCAAAACAGCAAATCCTAATCAGAGCCTGATGTGAGATTTTATATTTTGCTTACTCGCCAACCGGCATGTCCTTCATCTGGATGGCTCTCGCATGAAACCTTATCGTGTGCAACGTGCAGTTGTTGCAGGTTTGGGGAGTGATAGCCTCTCTCAAAAGAAGATCCGCCGCCACCTTGAGGTATCCTTCCCGGTGCTCTTTAATAGTGATACGAGGCGGCACTTGGAGGATAGCTTGGCGATGACGAGCAATTTTCGATCGGATTCAGCATGGGGGAGTACGGCCCCAAGCGGATAAGAATTCACCGCGAGGAAATCGTCCTCCTCGATGCTTGTATGGCAGGGGGCATTGTCGCAAACGAGTACGACGTTCTCGAGGGGCGTGGTCTGGTCGATGTGCCTCAGCATCCTCCGGATGAACGCGTTGCATCTGTCGGGCGTGAAGGACCCAAAGCGTACGCCACCCTGTCCTCGGAGATGCATGCGATGACGTGGACGTTTGAGCCTTTGCTGGCCGTGTTCTTGTCGACCGCACGCCTCCCTTTTAAGCTCCGGCCACGGAGACGAGAACACCACATTTTAAAGTTAGTTTTGTCTACAAAAATATTTTTTTACCTTCCGATTTGTAGGAGAGCAAGTCGACGACATAGTCGCGGCGCAGAATCTTGTTTTGGGGCAGCTGCGGTAGTTGTTGTCTTGATGCGTTTGTTTCACCGTGTACACGCGGCCGTCTACGTGGTGCTTGACAATTTGGCGCTACACTCGCAGTCCAAACTGGGCTTCGAGCGCGTCGACCATCTCGTCCAGGTTCAGGTAGCAGTTCTCGTCGATAAGGCCCAGCAAGTAGCCTACATGAGCCTCCGTGACCTTCGCGTTGCGTCTCCCACCACGCGGCTTTCGCGGCGACACGTCCTACGCGTCACTTGCACGCGCACTGGAGACACAACTATACGCTGTGCGCATGTTCACGTCGTTTTTGGCCGCCACGTCTTGCCCGGCATAGCCGACAGGGGCGGCGCGAAGAACCCGTAGAATAGTGGCGTCGTCGTAGATCATGATACAGCGGTGGAGGTGGGCTTGGTGCTGGGGTGGGTGGGTGAGGGGGTGCAAATTGCAGAATGCGGCGAAGCGCGGCATCGGCATGAGTGACGCGGTCCATTAGTTTTGGTGCGAAGCACTTCGCGCCACACGTACACTGTACCCAACTATTCCTTGTTTAAGGAGATAGAACCTCATCTATCGGTTTTGCAGATAGTGCTGTTTTGATTTTACATTTTGCAGTATTGAACTTGAAATTTGCAGCTTTGAAGTTGAAAAGGTGAAGTTACGTCGAATGCCTTCCCTGAATGGCTGCTGGTGAAGACGCTACAGACTTTAAAACGTCCTTGGTATAATAAATCTTTTGTACTTCTAAGTCTCAACCAGTGGACGCCTTCCACAAATAGCATAGACGCCTGACATATCTGCTGCAGATATGTCAGGACTTATGCCAGCATATCCGCCCGTGAACCTAGAATCTGGTCTCACGAGACCTACCTACCCCTAGCTTTCTGCAGTGAGTCCATCTGAAAGGTTTGCCTTGCCATGTGTATAATTTATCTCAATCATCACTCTCGTTAAATCTACCGCCACTCTGGTGGCTTAAACACCGACATATATCTTCCGACGCTCCTTGCGGCCGCTCACTGCAATCTACCTCGAAAACACGACGAGCACCTCGAAACGTGAGTGTGGTGGGGCAACCAGCTTTCTGCGGTGTTACTAGTACTGTGGTTCTAACTGCTGGTGCTTCAGTTGTAGAAACACGTGGGCCGCTTGGCTCATTCAACGGTGCATTGTGGACTCGTCTGATGAAGAGGAGGAGAACACGCCTCCGACCGTGCAGCGCGAGCATACGTCGTGACACAACAGCGTTTCTGGTGGCAGACAGGGCGTGGAATCCAAGGCCAACGACGCCTCCACGGGATCACACACGCCACCGTGGCTTCCATCCAATACGTCGCAGCGTGGGCTCTCCAAGCGCGAAACGAACCCCCCGCCTAGTTCCCCAGAACTGAAGCTCCGGACACGAAGCCCCCCGACATCGTCACCAATATTGCTCGAAACGCTGCCGCGACCGCCCCTCGTGCCCGGTCGGTCGGTGTCAGCTCGCTCGCATCAGGAGCACCGACAGACCCGCCGCTCGGCAGCAGCCCCCTACACTCGCTCTCGGCATACGGCTCGGCGAGGCGTTCTCGATCGCTACGATGATTCGGTCGCTTTGTGTGCACCGGAGGAGGTGCACCGTCCGTCGAGAGCATCTGTCCCGGACGACGTCTTCAACCCCACGCGGTGGCCATGTCGCGTTGCGCACTTGCGCGAGCAGTACAACCCACTCGCGACGGTGTTCCCGACGGTACCTCACTTTGGTTGGTGCACATGTTCGGCACCGTGTCGTACGGACGTGGGAAGATGAACATGTACTGCAACACCAACTGCTGCCCATACGAAGGCAAGTGTGGAAATGGACTCGCAGAGTTAGACTTAGTTTGCCTCATTCGCAACATGCGCACATCGTCACTGAGCGTGGCGGCGGCTTAATACATTGGTGCCGGACAGGTCCTTGGCCAATACCTGGGTGAAATGGAGCATGTGCTCGCCTCCGCTAGTGGCCGCCTTCGAACCAGGGGTACAGATTGGTCATGAAGGCGCGCCCCGAGCTCGCATCCAAGGCTGTACGCGGGGCGATCAACGCTGAGGGGATGGGGGGGGGTATGATGAGGTTCATCACCCACTCATGCGAACCCGTTGCCAAGTTCCGTGAGGTCGCCAACGGGAGGCGTACGACTGTCGTCGTGGCGACAACGGACTCCATTCGCCAAGGTGAAGAAGTAACTATCGACTATGGCGATGATCTCTAGTTCGTTTGCCGTTGCCAAGCTGCCACATGCCGCCACCGCCACATCTAGGGCCACAAAGATCCTTAAGGTTGTTGTCGATGACTACCAAGGACCATGCGCGGTATCTATGGTGGGGTTGGAGAGTTGTGTTGGGAGATTGTCCCGAAAGATGTACAAGTTGCCATCGTTAAGACGGTTCGATGAGCTTTGAAGAGATAAGTGGCGGTAGGCTTCTTGCTCGTCTCGGCCGCCGGGGTTGTAACCTCGAGTTGCTGGTGTCCGGTTGGCCTTGGAGCCTGCCTCCGCACCAGTGTCGACCGGACTCGGGGTCGCAGGTTCACGTGCTGGTCGGAGCTGGCGAGTCGACATCATGGCAGGAACGGGATGGCGCGGGTCCAAACACCTCCAGGCCCTCGTCACCTACGCGCAGTCCCAACACGCGGTAGGCGTCAGTTGGGGCTACGTCGCCAATAGAGAAATCAATCTCCACACTTTCTTCACACGAAGCAATCCCCGCGCGAGAGGCCCCACTTGAGGACGGGCTACTGCTCTGAATGCCTCACCCGGCCGGTCATTCACTCCACCTCCCTGCTATATAAGCCTTGTATTTGCGCCACAAACTGTCTAGATCGCTCTCAACCCACTTAAGCCATCAACTCGTGTTGTACACGGTGGCCACCCCCTCCCACTCGTCCTTCCCGAGTGGTAGATGTTCTTCAAGTATCGCTAGAGTCAGTTTATCTCCAAAAGTTTGTAGTTGGGGCTTCCGTTCTGTTTAACCATCGGCTAGATAACAACTGTCACGTGAGAAATCGGGTAGTTCCTCTTCGCGTAATGCTTCTTCGTACCGGTTGAACCCTGGGGGCGAATGTGCTGAAGAGGGGGGGGTTGGTAACTCAGCGAATCCAAAAGTGAGAGACAAACTGCTGTTAGCGCGGGGGCAGCAGGGGCAATCCTCTCCTCCACCCCAGGCTGCTTAGCATAGTCTCGAACGAATCTTGGAGAAACTCTCGCTGCTAGCTTCAAGGCGCGAAAATCTCGCGCGCAATGCCACGCATTGCGCACCTACGATTCCGTGGAAGCAAGATGTGCCTCCTGAGTTCGCGCCCAAACATCTAGGGGCCGGAAGCTACAACCTTTTTGCTTCGACCGAAGAACGCTTTGAGTAAACATGAACGACACTTCAATACTCGGACATGCATTTGAACAAATCAATTCATCTGCACGAAACGGGCAATAGAGGCAGGAGGCAAGGATGATGCTGAATCCAGCTTCACCAAGACGAAACGTCTTAGTGCGTTGAAAAAAACCCACCGCGTTGAAGATGAAACTAGGTGAACCCGAGAAATCGAGCAAAAGCGTCGGCAGCAGCACATTCGAGATGATGATGCTTTTTCGTGAAGAGAGCGAGCGCAGGTCGGAAGCGCGGCGCCACGATGAAGTGCGTCGCCGTGAAGAAGCCACAACAAAAGAGGCTCAGAGGCAGGCCGAGAAACGCGAGGCAGAAGAGTGTCGCCGAGCCGATGCCGCTGCAAAAAGAAAAGGCTCGGAGCCTCGCCGAGAAACACGAGGCTAAAGAGCGTCGTAGAAAAGACAAGTGAGACGCCGAAGAGCGCATGCGGCGTGACAAAGAGGACGCCAGCGCATGCATGCGGGAGATGATCATGTTGATTGGCGCAATCTTCAATAAGGAGAAGTAAGAGTCGCGTTCGGGAGCTCCTATCGCCCACGGCCGTGCCAAGATTCGCGGCCTATGAGCTACGAGATCGTGCTAACCGACTGCCGGTTAAGTCCCTGCACATATGTTGCATGACGTCAAGCAAAATCGCTTCCATACCCCAAATACTATAGATGAAACACTTGGTACTCACAACTATCGTACAACCAACCTGGTAACGTGCAAATTCGTAGATGTAGAAGCGCGAGAATAACTTCATGATATTTTCTGGTCTTAGGCAACGATCACGGTGGTATTAGCTGTACACCTACCCCAACAATTCCTCTCTCAGCTCCATGTCACCGCTGAACGTTGTCCTGATCTGAGAGATCCCGACGGTACGGACCCGGTAGTTGACCAAGCGGAATATGTTATTGAGACGAAAGCCGCGAACTTTGGGGTCGTACAGGTTGAGTCTGCTGTATACCTTTTGTGTCCGAACAGGAGGGCGATGATCGGGTCGACTGCGTGAGCGGTCGACGCGCGGCACCGAATCGGAGTGCCTTCCCCAGGTTGAACCACAAGGTCACGTCCGGAGACTTCGACGACTTGGCCGTAGACCCATCGTGCGGCGTCGCGTACGAAGACCGGAGCGTGAAGCCCGGGACCGCGTCTGGTTGTCGAGCGAGTCATGGCAGATGCTAGGTGGAGGCGAATCGCGTGGAACGCTGGAGGTACGCAGCAAAATGAACAATGCCTATTCTACCCAGCATCTTGTTAGTGCCTGGCCACCCATTTCTCTCGCTGGAAAACCCGTTTTCCACGCGTCAACGCGTCCAGAAAACATACCTATTCATTTGGTTGGACGTACGAACGCGTTTTCTTCCTGTTGGTCTTCGGTATTGGATGCGTTTGTCTACATTGATAGGGAGACGTTTTCCACACTCCCAATCCTCGTGCCAAATGGTAAACATGATTTCTTGATACCGAACGATTCGTGGCGAATGAGGTGGCACAGATAGACACTAGAATGCTAACGTTGGGATGCTGTTCCAAGATCAAAGACATTGCATCTACACCACTTACTCTTCAACCCGATCTTCTGAGCATGCCGGACAGAACCATTTTGTGTTCTTTCCCCTCTTTCCAGGTGGTGATAGTACACTACAAACTTAACATGCCCGATGCATGTGTTTTCGGTCTGGTTCACTGACTTCACCATGGAAACCTTGCGTTTCCGAAGGAACGTGATCCACAAGACTGTTGTAGCGCCTCCCTAACGGAAGCTGGAAATTACACGAATACTGTCGCTCCTAACAACGTACGTCAGACCCGATTCAGTTACCAGTATACAAGACTTCTCGACTTACCTCCATATCAGTTGGTTTTACAGGAAGAGTTGAGCATGCAGCATGGTCAAAAACGCTGAGTGGGACTTTCCCGTTTTTCCCATTCTGGAAAATACGTTCGCTGAACAATAAACGCGTTCACAAGAACTAGGTCCAAAATGCCAAGGAAGAGCTATGCATAACACATCAATAACGTTAGTTTGTATGCGAACGCGTAATGTTTTGTTTTGAAAGGTTGGCTGACGCACGTTTTGTAATACTTCTTGAATGTGATCGCCATTTGAACAGAATAACGTTGCAGTCGAAGCTGGTCATGAACATCCACACCTCCCATGTTTTGGTGATAATCCCTCACCAACTTAGGGCATGGAATTTCAGCAGATTCACCTTCCTACCACGTGTTTCGTTCTATCTGTTACAAACCCATCAGTCAGTAGCAGTTGCGAGCGCAGAGCAATATACTTAGTTGTACTCAGTTCTTGTAAACTTGACCCGGTTGCAAGGAGGTGTACCGGTTTGGAATCCCACCAGCAGCACGCAGACATTTCGGGTATGGCTTTCGATCGGACCACTTTGTATGAACCGCGCGGAATATCGCTTGGGCGTTTTTTTGTTTCTCTTTTAGTGCTGAAGGAAAGCTAATTCGTCATTGTTGGGTGGTCCCGACAATGTATATCCTGTTTGCTAACAGCTCCAGTGCCAAAGTGACTGATGTATAAAATCGATCAACGACGACAACATGGTGTGATTGACGCTCTTTTGGAAGCACCATATCCAGATTTCGAAGGCCAACAGCTGGACCAGACTTATCGTCAATTTTTTGCGGACCCCCGAGGTGCGCCTTCTTATCACAGTAGATTTCTAGTCTAGATATCACAACGCAATGATCAAAGTCTTGTTATGAGCGTTTACTACGATTCGTGGCACCGTACCTCATACAGTATGATGTTTTCGGACAGCACGTGATGAACATTTTCGCCCCCCATTTGTGCGGCTTATCCCGCATATATATACGGGCTCCATTAAATTTCGAATGAGGCGGAAGCATTCCTTCGTCAAATGACAATACTCCTCGTGGTTTGTACCCACTCAAAAATGTTTTCTGTAGTGTATCCACAATTGGGCGAATTTTCCAGGCTCGATCCCGTTGGGCCATTTCATTCTGGTTGTCCGAGAAGTGAAGGTACCGCATAATTTCATCAAACCTATTTTACGTGCGGACGCCCTTAGATATTATCAAGTACAAAAGGCTACATATCACGTACCGATTACGAGGCATCCACGCACCGAATGTTCCTCCAGGTAGCGCTCCTATATTGGCTGTGCTCCAATGCGTCGATAACCGCCGCTTTTGTGGACACAGCATACGTGCAATCAACAACCCGAACGTAACTGCAAACTCATGAGGCTAAAATAGTCTCATCTGCCGCAGTCGCTGTCGAATCTGTACCAAAGATTCCACCTCCTTTATTCTAGAACCCCGGCGTTTGTTCGAAATCTGTTGGTCCCTGATTTTTCGCGCGCGAGCAACCACCGTTTGGGCTGCATAGCGGTTGCTTTCTTCGGCGATTAGTCACATCAAACGCTTAGGAATGAAAACCCAAAAAATGTCGATTGGAGATTCAGCGTGTCTTAGCACTGTTGCAGTAGGACCCACACAACAATCCGATGTAAGTTCTTCGTACTCAGCTTGATCATCTTCACCAGTGTAGACATTCATGTCCGTATGCGATGCTAATATGACATCTCGACGTCGGTTTCTGTATTCTTCTTGTGCCCACTCATCGTTCCTCTGTATTTGCTGTACTCATCGGCGACAAATCGTCATCGTCATTTACATCTTGGTTCAGAAACACTATCTTCACTAATAGGCAACATTGCTAATATTGCTAATAACAACTCTAGGATCGACGCTCCGGTATCACCTCACGTAAACGATTTAGCCAAGCTTCCTGTCCAACACCATCTTCATCAGTGCCACCCACAGCTTCTGCCATGCTCGCATTTTTCTCGGCTACACACCTCTTCTTCTGCGTCTTTGCCTTAGCCATAATGCTCGCCGTACTTGTACCATCTGCTTTATTAGTCGTAATAGTCGACACCGAGCTATCGTCTGCCAATACATCGGAAGGCCTCATTCTTCCACGCGTAAGGTTACACGTTCCCATTTCCCAAACCGCATTCCTGGTGTTGCTCACAATAGTAGCGCTTGTCAAACTATTCAACGTTGCGGATTCATCAGTTGCTCCCGGCACAGCTCTCCTGGCCATGTGCGTTCCAGGCACGGCTGTGGACCCAGCGCCCCCCCATCTGCCCTACGCCTGGAGTCATGGCCTGTGTCGATGCCTCGCTGGCGGTGTTACTGGACGCGTTCCGCTTGGGCCTCCTGGTCTTCGGGTTGCTGGCACGGCGGCGGACACAGCGGTGGACACAGCGCCCCCCCATCTGCCCTACACCTGGGGTCACGACCTGCGTCGATGCCTCGCCGGCGGTGTTACTGGACGAGTTCCAGCGCTATACAATCACCACATCGGCCACACACACTACAGTAGGCAGCGCGCTCGCCGTCACGGCGCTACGGCATCAGCGAGCGGGGCTTGTAGGCGATGTGTCGCCAGTCTGTGCTTGCACTGAAGGAAAGTACCTAGCGGCCATGCGCCTGTGTTGAAACTTGGGCGAAATAGAACACTCGGTTGCTCGGTTGCTTGCTTGTTGGGTAATTGAAAAAGTGATTGATAAACGTTAGCTGTCTCTCTCTTACAGCTACATGCACGTCGCCCTCCATGGCAGTCCCTCTTGGGCGTAGACGTCGCCCAGCCTCGATGTGGCTCCTGCTTTCCTCACCTGTGTGTGTCATCCCTTGACAGACGCCTGACTCGTGACATGGCCACGCTGCCCATCCTTGGAGACCAGACCTCCAACTAGAGTCATCAGACCTCCGACTAGAGTCATCAGCACGAATCTTGAAGTCCGCGCCGCTACTGTTCTAACAGCCTGCCTTGTAGCTGGGTGTATAGCATAGTTGTATTAGTGGTCCCAACAATCAACATCCAACATGGGCTCCGAAATGTCTCTAAAATATCAGCAGAAAAATGGTCGTGGTAAGCTTCGTGATAGAAAGGTCGTCATGGCAGTTGAGGTGTGACGGGGCACACAACACCTTGTGCAGAGGAAACGGTCCTCAGGAGTATACAAACTCCAAGTGAATGGCAGTTCACCAAGCCCTGGCCTAAGGGGCTTTTACTCATAGCATGTAAGATTAAGACTGAGTGTATTAATAGATAATGTTCAAATCTGACCTGCAATACAGACTAACTATTACCTATAGTGAAATCTATATAATACGCACCAGCCCCCTATTGGGTAGCTGCGGGCACACCGATCGCGTGTACCCATGTGTGTAGCGCATAACTAGTGTCTACCACACAGGGGAAGAGTGACATGGCACTCGTTTATGTAACCCCGTTACACCCCCCCACTTAGCGCCGAATATCGACCAATCCCCGTGCGAGGACATACTTTCCTCGCACGGTCGATTCCCATCAACAAGCAACCCGGCACTCTGCGCCGTTGCTCACTCTGCTGCTGGAGCAGGGGCGCATCACCTTGCTCCCTAACTGGTCTCCACTTCGACCAAGGCACACGCCCCGCACGGGTACACGTTCCAGTGCCAAGGCGCCTGCCAAGAAGGTGGCCGGGGCGCCTAAGCCCAAGGCGAAGCCTCGCGGCCAAGCCTCAGCACTTGCGGAAGCCACTGCGGCGGCTTCCGCGGCGATTCAACTGCCTGGTGCGTCCAACGCACCATCATCTACGCACTCGCGGCGTAGTAGATCGCCGGATCTCCCTCCGGACGACCGCCCGAACCCACTGTTCGCATACCGGGACCACAGTCCTTGGTCTCCTGCAGACCCTGAGCGTGTGCTCTATTCGGGGGACGAGAGTGACCCCCAAGAGGCTGAGGGATCTCACTCGGCTGCATCTCCAGACCCTGCTGCTCCCCTTACCCGGCTGAATGTGATCAGCCTGTTGTCGACGAAAGTCGACAGCTGATTTCGTAAGGGCGCTGGGCGCGCGTCCGATACTTGGGATGAAAGCTCTTTCCGAGCCCCTGCCCCACTTTGGCCTGAAGGCCGGGTGCCCCTACGCAAAGTGAGCGGCATCTGAGGGTGACGCAGCCCGTTCAGGTAGAACGGGGTAAGCCTTGCTGACATGGGTACCGCGTTGTTAAGTGCAAACTCAACCATTGGAAGCATGTCGGACCAAGTCCGAGGTGCCTCCGCGCAGACACTACGAAGTGTTTCTTCGAGCACGCGGTTAACGCGCTCCGTCTGACTATCCGTTTGGGGATGGTCCGCCGTTGACATGCTCAACTTCGTTCCTAAAAGGCGGAACAGCGTTTTCCAAAACGCAGCCGTAAACCGCGGGTCACGGTCGGAGACAACCATCTCCGGCAGACCATGATGTTGGAAGACACAGTCCACGAAGAGTCGTGCGGCTTGTTCGCCCGTGACTGTGTCGAGGACAGGAGCAAGATGCACCATCTTGCTCAAACGGTATACAACCACCAAGATCCCGGTGTTGCCGTGGTCATCGGCCAGAAGCCCGAAGACAAAGTCGAGACTCATCGGCTTCCAACAGTTCAACGCGACTGTTAGGCTCTGCAACGGAGCCGATGCGTGGCCGAAAGGCTTAGCACGCCGACATGTTTCACATGCCTTCACATACCTGGCAACCCACTTGTACTGATGGGGCTACCAAAAGGTTTGGGAGACCGACAAGAAGGTCTTCTCCCGACCTAAATGTCCACCGGAGGGCGCATCGTGCGCCTCCTGAAGTATATCAAACTTCAGACCCTCGTCGTTCGTGACGACGACCCGGGGAGGATCACCGGGCCCCACGCGATAGTGGAGCAGACCATTTGCCCACTCAAAGCAGTGAAGCCGGGCTTTCTGCCGCGGCGAGAGCCATTTCACCTGGGCGTCCTCGCCTGCGGCGTATAATCGCGTCAGAGAGGCAAAGATCTCATCATCTCGATACGCCAAGCGTGTCCGATCGTAAAGATCCGTTGTGACCCGACTAATATGAGCCAGCTCAAAGTCGTGTCTGCGCGACAGCGCATCGGCAAGCACATTGAGCTTGCCTGGCTTGTATTCAACGCGGAAGTTGTATTCCGCGAAGAATGACAGCCAACGAGCCATTCGCTGCGACAAATGTGGCGATTTCGTGGCTGTCCGCAAGGACGCGTGGTCCGTATAGACCACAAAGGGTCTTGAGCTCAGGAGGTACACCCGGAACTTGACAAGGGCATACTTCATGGCAAGTAGCTCCTTGTCATGAACGGGGTAATTCCGTTCGGCAGCCTTGAGCTGCCTGGCCTGGAACGAGATAACCCCCTCGTGTCCATCCTCATCGGTCTGCGGCAAAGCGCAGCTGATAGCGCAGTCTGAAGTATCACAGGCTACGCTAAATGGCTTTGACTCGTCTGGCAGAGCCTGGATAGGCGCACGCTGTAAGCTCGCCTTGATGCTGTAAAAAAAACTCTTGGTGTTGGCGTTCCCAACGTCAGTCGGTGGCCTTCTTGAGAAGGTCCGACAGGGTTTTTTTTTCAAGACCTGCATACCCCGCACTATACTTTTGAAGATAGTTGGCCAAGCCCAACCACTTCTGAAGGTCCTTCTGGGACCTAGGTGTCGGCCAAGCAGTTATGACCTTCACTTTCTCTGGGTCTGCTCGGCCCCCAGCGCTGCTGACAAAGCAGCCGAGGACTTTGATCTCCTCAGCGCCAAAGACGCACTTGTCGATGTTGGCATAGAACTTGTTAGCTCTCATGACATCAAACACTCGACGGAGGTGCCCCATCTGCACATCCATAGCCGTCTGGCCGTTCTTGGCACGGCTGTGGACGAATATGTCGTCAAAGTACGTCTGTGCGAACGCACGCAATGGTCTAAACAGTTGTGTGACCAAGCGATTAATAGTCGCTGGGGCGTTCGAAAGCCCTTGTGGCATAACCAGCCACTCCCAGAGCATACCGCTCGGCGTGCTAACCGCCGTAAGACGGATATCACTCTCCCTCATCAGGATCTGGTAGTATCCGTCTACCAGATCCGGCGCGCTATAAAGCGTGCAACCGGTCATGCTGTTTAACAACACATCCTTTCTGGGGATTGGTGTCTGGGCCGGCACCGTGGCGCTGTTCAGCTTGTTATAAGCGTGAACCAACCGCCACTCCCCGTTCGGTTTCCGAACACAGACGGTAGGCGATGAGTGTGGAGACTTCGACTCCAGCACCATGCCCGCCTTAGCCTTCGCGGCAAAGAAGGCATCGATGACCTCACACTGCTCTCGTGGCAGGGGGTCATTGCCTTGTGATACAGTACTTTGTGCCTGGCACGAGATCGATCTCGTGCCTAATGCCTCGATCCGGCGCGAGTTGAGACGGTGGGTCCTTGGACACCACGTCCTCAAACTCTTTCATCAAAGGATACACCGGATCCTTAGGGTTCTTGAGGATCTCAGAACCCAAGCACGACGCGCGCTGCTTCCTGAATCCTCCAGGACATGCTCGTCCATGACTGAGGAGGAGTTCAACTCCTCGGGAGTGGGCTCCGGTCGTAGGAGCACCATCTCCGCGATTTCTCCGGCCTTTAAGTCGGCCAAGAAGTCGTCCAACGACATCGCTTCGAGGTTCAGAAGTTCTGCAAACTCAGGCAGTGCCTCCAACTGGACGGCGTCTGCCTTGATGCGGAGACCGATCTCACTATTAAAGATGTGATAGTGTCCGCCTGACGACCGCTTCTGAGGAGCCTTCGGCTCCGAGTCACCTTGAGCGACCCCGGTCTGCGACCGCAGACCCGACTTGCGGTGTCGACGTCTACGGCGCCGGCCCCGACGTGGAAATGAGCCCCCGCAGAACGAGTTCAGATCGAGGGCAGAGTTCCTCGATCTGCATCTGTTACCCACGTCCGACGATGCCTCATCCCGGGCATCATCTGCCATACTGGCTTTGTGTAGAACTATGTTATCCACACAGGAAGCGCCTTCCCCGACCTTCCCTTCTTGCTTAGCCTTTACCGGCTCACGTGGAACTAAGTTAACCACGTTGGAGGCAGTGCCCCTTGCCCCCCAGACTATCAAAACCTTTCTAGCTCCGCGTGGAACTACGTTACCCACGCTGTGCTCCCTTTGGAAGATCCGTTGCTCTGGTGGAACTAAGTAACCCACCTGGTGTGCAGCCCGCAGCACCTTATCTGTCGAAGCCCATACGGCGCGACGACTACCCGTGTCAGGGTCTACTGACTTAGTAGCCCCACACGCAGAGAATGAAGCCCAACCCGACCGTGAAGCATCGCGGCTCACTCGGTTTTACACCTGGAGGCGCTTCCGCGCCCTCCCTCGCAGAGCCCACTGTGATTTCTTGGGGAACGCCGAACACCTCGGCGACCCCCATAAACTCCTCGGATGCTGAAGCACCCTGGCGGTCCTGACGGACGCCCTTGCTCTTGACAGAGGTGGGAACATTACTCACCAAAGCTCTGTCAGAAAGAGCGGACCGACTAGCCCCAATGGCTTTGCCGCGCCAATCGATCCAGGGCTCATGCTTCTCAAGCCATGGCATGCCCATGATCACGTCATATTTGTCCATCTCGAGGACAATGAACCGTTCTGTACTGTCAAAGTCATCGAACTGGACAGACAGATCCATCCGGACCCTTCGTACTGTGGTGTAGCGCCACACCGATTTTGTGGTCGCTGTGTATTAGGGTCCCAATTACGGTTTACCCTAGCCAGATGTAGCCAAGAGCGGTCCCTGTCTCAATTTCCGAGCGGTCGCCTGGTTCAAGTTGTGAGCGGTCACGGTACTGGATGGGTACATGCCCGGTGTTTCATATTCAGAACTGAAAAGAGTCTCAATTTGAGAGCGGCTACGGTACTTCCAGCCAAGCCACCGACTAAACTAATTACGATGTTAGTTACGTAGGAGAAGTTTGTGGGCGGTTTGAGATCCAAAACCGTCCTCGTTATACTTGATATTTGTATTGGAATGTAGGAGACAGTAGAAAGAGCCCTAGCGGCTCTTCAGGAACATAAAATCTAAACAGTGCAGAATCTTCTAAGTCCCAACCAAGCGTACACTCTCCGGTAAGTCCCTGTGTGGGCTGGATTATGTCTGCCGTCAGCGCTCGAGAGGCATAGCTTGTAGGGTGTTGACAGGTAGCGCCAAGAGGAGGTCGGCCCGGGGCAGGGCAATCTTGCCGAGTGCCCAAGGACAAGTCTCGCTGAGCCAGCGAGCCGGTACGCCCGTCAGTCGGGGTTCAGTACGAGAAGGGCGGTGCAGATGCCGCCGACCATGTGGAGATCCTGCTCAACTGTGGAGACGATGGCTTCATGGACATGTTGTACCCACTCCAGCTCACCGACATCCAGCGAGTCGAGCAGATCATAAACAAGAAGGCCCTCGGCGAGAAGAGGAAAAAGCGACGCGATCGTCTGGTAGCCAGCCGAGTCGATGAAGCTCGGCGCAACGATGGTCCTCAGCGCCGAGATGTAAGTCGGCGAAGTGACATTCGCCGAGATCATCGTGATGGTCGTCGAGGCGGACACACGAGTCCCGCCGTGATGACCGGTGCAGCCGTCGTGATGATAGCCGTGAGCGCCGAGTCACAGTGGCCGATGCAACAGTCGACGACTTGTACCGTGGGGCGAGCCACGCCAACCGAGTCGGCGTAGCCACTCGCGCGACTCGTCCAGCAGCGCTAGCCCTTACGGACTCAGCAGCGACAGTGGTTCGGACTCAGACCACAGCTGGAATTATGTGGATGCTGGAGCAGGCAGTGATCGGTCCGCTCGCTGGGAACAGCGGAACGGCGACTCGGCTACCGGTCGTCGCGACAGCCGAGATAACCGCCCAGCTCGCCGAATGATAGAAGTTAGCGCCAACGCCCGGACCACCGAGACCGCTGAGATGACAACCGTGAGAGGCGTCCCTATGATCGCCGAGAACGACGCGGTGACTCGGCTGAGCGACCCCGCTATGGTCCTTGTGCAGCATGCGGATGCAGCTGGCACTCAGCACACTTCTGCAATCGGCGGTGCAAATTCTGCCAGCAGGTGCATGATGCGGGGCGCTGCAAGATGTTCCAGCGCCTGGAGAAGCTCACCAAGTTCGTCCGCACCTCCGTCGACAAGTCAGCGGGTACCGCTGACTTACACCACTTCTACGAGCCGAGAGATTTAAACTCGGCGGCCCGCCAACGCTGACTGGGTTGGAATGTACCGGGCCACCACAGTCAACCGAGCCTGCAGTTGAGGCGAACCATGTGTTTGCCTTTGTAGGTAAGGCACATCGGCCCGACATGTGGTGTGTGAGAAGCGACGGACTTGAATGTGAATATGACGGACAAAATGAACTCGGCGATCCAGAGGGAGATCGCCGAGCGGTTGCGAGCATGGCAACTGGAACTCGGCGAGTCGCCGAACGCCATTCCAATATGTTGAAATTGAGCCCAGGTGAGCGCATGGGGTGGTGGTCAGCGCAGAAGTTCGATCGCCGAGTTCGAATGCGCGCCCTGGTGCTGGGCGCGGTGAACGATATGCGAACGAAGATACTGCTGGACACCGGAGCAAATGTCTCGGCGGTCAGTGAATCGATCGCTAGGAGGCTTCACTTGAAGCGGCGAACGAACACGAATCGACAGATAGATGTCCAAGGTATCGGAAAAGGGAAGGTGCTAACGTCGTCGAGGACGACAGTCAAGGTGACTATCGGCTGGCAAGTGGTCTACGAGTTTGAGGTGTGGATTATGCCTCACCACGCCGGAGTCGACCTGATCTTCGGTACCGACTTTAAGATACCAGCGGGGATCAGGCTTGATTTGTACAACTCGACGGCGAGGCTACCTGACGAGGTGGCGATACCATTGATCAAGTCCCGTAGTGCCTGGCTCACCGAGCCGACCTATGGAGACAGAGTCAGTGATGGACCCGCCGAGTCGCTGAGTATCCCAGCGAGAATGATAGCCGAGTTAACCCTTCGACGGAGACAGCCGAGTGAGGACACCCACGGGTGCGCAGGACCAAGGACTGGATACCAACCGTGGCTCACAGCTAATGCGGTAAGCCGACACGAGTCCTGCTGACAAACGTAATCGGCAAACCCGTGTGGTGCCCAGCTCACTTCCCAGGGACACTATGGGTACCGCACGGAGAGCTCCTACCCGATGACAGGTATGTCAGGCTGAACTTGGCTAAGTATTGCGACTGGCAAGTTCTCGCCCACGAAGCCGCTATGGTCATAGGCTTGCTCAAGAGGGAGCAGCAGCTGTACGCTGACTGGTTGGCCAGACAACCACCTGCGGTGGACCGGAGACAGTATGCCGTCCCCAAGGCCGTGATGAAGCGGAGTCCTCGCCGAGTCGACAACGGAGAAGCTGAGCCGACTTGCGCACAACAGCGTGAGCTCCTGGAACGAGCTGCCGCTGCCTCAGCTGAGTCAGCGAGCGGCCGGACGGAAGCTGCAGTGACACCAGCTAAGTCGGTGAGGGACGGGCTACACAAGTCTGAGACCACCGAGTCAATGGCCGACGACTCAGTTAGCTACGAACCCGCCGAGTCGGCAGGTGATGACCGAGCGAGCTCGGTTCAAGCTGTGGCAACGAGTTGTGAGCTCACCGACTGTGATGTCGCCGAGCCGGTGGCAGCTGCACCGACCGATGCCGCCGAGTGGGATGATGGTCTAAACGCTGGGGCAGCTCACCAGTCTAGACTGGGGGTGACGATACTCGAAGCCAAGTCACCAGACCAAGCCTCCGAGCGAGAGCACCTAAGCCGAGTTGATTTCGCGCGACACGAGACCGCTGAGTTAAAGGGAGCACTGCGAACTGCAAGGGAACTCAGCGCTGAGTTGTCAGCTAACTCCAAGAAAAAGAGCCCGGTCCGCGAAGCCTCCTCAGCGATGAGATCGAACTCAGTGACGTTGCCCTAGCAGACGACCCCGAAGAGGATTTACGACTGCGGTTCGTCGCAGCAATGACTATGTGTGAAGATGAATCTATCACAGTCGTGAATAACTCGGCGACGGATCCAGCTGAGTTCGAATGTTCATCCAACGAGATTGACCAGGAGGATTATGCACACGAGCTTGCATTCCTGCCAGACTTGTCGGACTCAGCGTCTACTGAGCTGGATTATGGTGGCTCGAATGTGGTATGCTCGGCTCATACGCCGAGTCAGCGGGAGAAGCTGGTGAAGGCGCTGAAAGCGCAAGAAGACATCATTATTGCCAGCGGAAATGCACTTCCACGGCCAGCCTATGGAGCAATATGTGACATCGATGTGCAAGGGCATAAGCCTATAAAGCAACGAGCTCGGCGAGTTCCGCTCAAGCACTTGAAGAAGCTGTATGAGCTACTCAAGGGCTCGCTCAAGGCAGGGCTAATCGCCTTCTCAAACAGCCCATGGGCATTGCCCATTGTGATTGTGCTGAAAAAGAACGGCGTCGACATCCAACAGTGCATTGACTACAAAATGGTTAATACTATCACGGCCGCCATGGAGTACGCCATGCCGTTGGTCGATGACCTCCTCACTGAGTTGGAGAGCTACCTGAGGTTCTACTCGCTAGACGCGGCCAGCGGGTTCTGGGCGGTTATGATGACGCAGCGAGCCAGAGAGATCTCGGCGTTTGTCTGTGCACTGGGGCACTTTGAGCGACTCCGGATGCCGTTCGGGCGTACGAACGCGCCGATGATCTACCAGCGCATCATCGACAACGCGCTCTGGGGTTATGTGCAGCCACGCGGTGGCTGGGCGAGTTACGCCGAGGAAGTACGCCGAGCTGAAGGCGCCTCAGCGACTCACCGAGGACGCCTGAGTGACCCGAACCAGCCAACTCGTGACTCGGTGAACTCAGCGACCAAGTATGAAGCTGATCGCCGGGTTCTAGCCGAGTCGGATTCACTGCATGACCTTGTCAATAGCCCCGAGAGCGACATATTCGCTAACGGAGAACCCGATGGATCGACGCTGACGCCGGTGTTTGACCGCCGGTCCTTCGTGGATGATATCTACTTCGGGGGCACGATGTTCGAAGACTGTCTAGTCACGCTGAGTCGGCTGCTCGCGCGGTTCGCTGAGTGTCGAATCAGCATTAGCTTTACCAAGAGTATCTTTGTGCAACCGACAGTTGACTTCCTCTCTCACGAAGTCTCCCAGCATGGAATTAGGGCAAACCCGGCTAAGTTAGCTGCGATCGCCGAGTTGCCGTTCCCGACATTGAAGAAGGGAATGCAAGGCTTCCTCGGTGCTCTGAACTACTACAACCGGTTCATCCAGAACATGACGGTGTATGGTGCGGTACTGTACCAGCTGAAGGACGCCGACTTCGCTGACGGGGGTGACCTGGCGGCCGCTAAGTTGGCGTTCGCCGAGTTGAAAACGAAGGTGGCCAACCCACCAATTCTGCGTCACTTCGACTCGGCGAGAGATGTGCACATCATGCTGTTTGCCAACGCGTGGACACTCAGTTGCACTCTGCTACAGCCACACGACGGTTTACTACACCCGGTGCGATTCTGTGGACGAGTTCTCAAAGAGAACGAAGTCAACTATCACCCAGCTGAGAAGGAGGTGCTGGCACTTCTACATATACTGAAGGTGGGCCACACTCTCTTTGCTGGGAAGCCGTTACAGGTCTACACACGATTTTCTACTCTTGCACGGGTGTTCACCTCGAAGTCACTATACGGCAGAGCAGTCAGCTTCGCCATGCTGCTCTGGCCGTACCACCTGAAGGTCAAGCGCATCCGCGAACATGACGTGAACTTCGCCCAGTTGTTGCAAGCGACAGTCACTCCATACATCGGACTCGATGAGTCGCTGAGTCACCTGGCACCGCCATCGAAGAAGTCGGCTACCGTGCGCCTCGACCCTGAACTGTTATATGCACATGTCCCGCGAGATTTTGTAGGAAACGTGCTGCCGTTCGACGGGTCGGCGAAGTCCGAGAAGAACGGTGGCTATGGTAGCTGCTCATGGATTTGATGGAGCCTCCCTTCTTGGGACATTGTGATCGCTGCGAGTGCGCACCTCCCGTCGACTACAGTGAATCTCACCGAGTACACCGGCATGAATAACGGGGTCATGGCGGCGCTGGAGCGAGGTCTCACTGACCTCATCATAGGCGGGGACTCTCGGTTTGCAATCCAGCAAACCATGGGGAAGATGGCGTGTAAGAAGGAGACTCTGCAATTAGAGCTGGCGCGCCACAAGAAACTCACTGACCAGCTGAGTTCAGTGCGCTACCTCCACGTCTTGCGTCACTATAACGCTGCAGCCGACTCGCTGGCTACCGAAGCATTAGAGAGTAACATGGGGCGAATGGTACTCATCGGCGATCGGAAGACCGAACTCAAGGAGATAAACAGAGTGTCTGAGATCCTATACACCAGCACTGGCTCAGCTGACTCGGGGGAACCTAGAACCGAGAT
The DNA here is from genome assembly GCA_030267785.1 of Phytophthora fragariaefolia. Lineage (NCBI taxonomy): Eukaryota > Oomycota > Peronosporomycetes > Peronosporales > Peronosporaceae > Phytophthora > Phytophthora fragariaefolia. Next base: position 70,043 of record BSXT01000048.1, read on the forward strand.
GACGGTGATGACAAGAAGGCAAACCCGCCGAGTTCATTTTGAGGATGAAGCCAACAAGGACTCAATGACAAGAAGGCAAACCCGCCGAGTTCATTTTGAGGATGAAGCCAACAAGGACTCGGCTGGGAACAGGCGGAACACTGGTTTACACGCCAAAGAAGATAATCCGCCGAATTCAAGGGCTGAAGGACTCCACTTCGAGTCGCCCAGAGCTCCTAAACGGCCCCGCCGAGTTGAAGATCAAGCAGAAGTTGAAGTCAGTGAGGGCAGAATCCCTGACGCGACGGATATTGACCCGGCGGTAGTCCAAGCTGAGAGACGAAGGCGTATCTCTAAAGCTCAAGACGAAGAGCTCAGATGGGCTGACCTTAAAGCCCTCCTGCGGGGAGAGCTCGATAGCTTAACCCACCGCCGAGCTCACAACGCGAGCAAGATAGCCGACAGCTTCGTACTCAATGAAGATGGTCTACTGTATTATCAGGGCATCGGAGATGTCGCGCTGAGCCTGACTCGGCGGATATCTCGCTGAGACTGGTTGTGACGACCACCATGGTCGACAAAGTCCTACACAGCTGCCACAACTCAATTGAAGGTGGCCATCAAGGGATCGTAAGGACATTTCACCGAGTCAAAGCCGAGTTCTACTGGGTTGGACTGTACGCGGACGTGTCGAAACACGTCCAGATATGCGAGGACTGCAGTACCAGCAAGAGCAAGCCCCAGCTGAGAGGCTACTCACCGGGTAATGTGATATCTGAGTACCCATTTCAAATGGTCTCGATGGATTTCGTTATACGTTGCCGGTAACTCGGCGAGGCAACGCAGCGTTCTTGCTGTTCCAAGACCATTTGACTGAATTCGTCATCGTCAAGGCGATGAGTGAGACTGGAGCCCTCGAAGTGGCCAAAGCTTTTGAGGAGTGCGTGTTCAGACGCTTCGGAGCACCCGCGTTGATCCGCCATGACCGGGATCCCCGGTTCATGAGCGAGGTTTTTCATACTTTCGCCGAGTTGATGCAGTCGAGATCCAGGGCAACGCTGAGCTACAGACCCCAAGCAAATGGCCAACGAGAGCGGTCGGTCAAGACGATGATCCAAACTGTGCGGGCCTATGTCGAAGACCCACGCTAGGCCGATTGGGACGACATCGCCGAGAAAATGGTGCATGCAATTAACAACTCGCGAGACACGACTCGGCGAGAAACACCGTTTTACCTTGTGCACGGCTGGGATGCCCAGTCGACCTTGAAGTCGATGACTTCCACGATTAAAAAGGATCCTGCGAACTTAGCTGACGCCGCGCAATGGCGCCGAGAAGCTAACCGCCAACGAGAGATCGCCCTCCAGCTAGCGAAAGAGTACCGGCCAGCCGAGAAGGTTCAGCGAGCCGAGGCCCACAATGCACGACTCAGCGGGAAGGAGAAAAGTTCTTTACCCGAGTCAACTCAGCTGACGAAGGAAAGAAGCACGGACAACGAAGACGCCGACTCAGAAGACGAGCCCGCCGAGCCCCAAACGTCTCTGTTTCGAGCTGGTGACCAAGTCTGGCTGTTCATGGAGCGAGTTAGGCCAGGGCTAAAGAAGAAGCCGGCTCACCGATGGCACGGCCCGTTCAGAGTGAAGAAGAAGGTGGAAGAGTTCGCTTATGAGCTAGAACTCCCTGATAAAAGGGGCTATCGCTCCTACCCAGTGGTGCATGTATCACGGCTCAAGAAGGTCGCCAACTTAGGTCAGCGACCGACAGCCAAACTTGTCGACGAACTCAGCGAGAACGACCGCTTCGACAGTTGGGAACTCAGTGACAGCTCGGACTAATACGAGGTGGAAGCCATTCTCGACGACAAGATACCCAACTTGACGAGCACGAGCCGAGCTCAGCGGCTATTCAAAGTGAAGTGGGTCGGCTACGATGAGCCGACTTGGGAGCCTCTGTCAAATTTATCCTGTGGAGGCTTACTGTTTGACTGCCTGTGGAACAAAACGCGGGAACGCCGACTGCAAATGGTGCAAGTCGGTGACGAGAACTAGCCAATTCATCTCAAATGACCCACCGCCGAGTCGAATGGAGGCTCGGCGAAATGGTGAAATTACTGTAAGACTGCATATTTTATATTTTGTATTGACGACGAGGGTGGACTTAGTTGAGTCACCCCAAACTACTACTACGCAGCACAAACTCACTGACACGGAAGATCAGAGGATCGCATCAGGTGAAGCCTCACTTGATCCGAAGATGTCCAGTCCTTCGCGGTTGGCTGGAGTCGGCGCACTTGGCGAACAAGTCGGTGGGGCCGACTCGACCAAGTCGATATCTTGATTGACTAAGCGCTGGACGTGGCTGAGATCGGGCTCAGCGGAACCGAAGACTGGGAACACGGGATGTCGTGGACGGAAGTACAAGTTGTACGGATGGAGCTCGGGCACGCGAAGCCACCAAGCTCGCCAAGGCTCACCGACGTCAATGTAGACCGCCGCCTCACACCAATCTGCACTGGTCGGAAACCACGGCAAGTTGGCGGGCGGCGCGAACGGCACCGACGGGTCGAAGTACATCTCTGATTCCAGCAGGCGCGCGGGGGTGTTGCTCGCCGCGTCGAACTCGGTGACAACGTCCCGTATAACTCGGTGAGGACCGAGCGCAGGGCGTCACTGCGTCGCTTGCGCTCATGGCTGTACTTCTGCCCGAGGTCGTCGGGTTCTGGTCTGGGTGGAGACCGAGAACGACGCTTGAATCCACGAGCCAGTGCATTCGCTCGTAGAGGGCGACGAACACCTTGGCCATTTCTTGGCGATCTCCACGGCACTTGAGCCAGAACTCCGCCACGATCTCGACGAGAGGAGCTGACTTGGGGGACGATCGTCGGGCTCGAACTCGGCGAAGGACGTCCGTCGACATGAAGAATGGCCCATCAGGAAACCGAGCCCGAAGCTGCTGACTCGGATGCTGAACGGTATACACATCCGCGACAGCCGCCAACGACAACGGAGTCGACCGGACCCGGGGCTTGCCGTCGACGTCTCCTTCTGGATCCCCACCACGCAACTGCCCATGACTTGATCCCAGCAGCGCGCCGAGCCCGAATGGAAGAAGGGGGGATCACGCCAGATCTTCATCTGGACCGGCACGCGGGAGGCTCTTGAGACTGCTTGGGCAGCGTGGGTCCGGAGCGTTAGGATAGGGAGGCGCAACACATCTGGGAGTGAGGTTGCGCCCCCCGCCGAGTTGGAAGCTTGACCCGAAGAAGCAGATGAGGTCGGCGAGACACTGCAGCCGTACCCGAAGAACTCGCCGGCTGACCCGAAGCAGGCGTAGTTGGATCAGCCGACTTAGCCGACTTGCCAGACTAGGCAGTGACCCTAGCCGTCTTGGTCGCCGACTTGGCTGCCTTGATGGACTTGGCAGCCGGACGAGCTCTGCTCGCTGACTTGGTGACCGGACGCGGCGGGCTTGACGACTTGGCGGAGGGACTTGCACGCGCCTTCTTGGTCCAAACTGGAGTCACCGACGAAGACGGACGCTTCTGACCTGTAGACGGAGCCGGCGAGACAGAGGCAGGAGTCAGCGGAGAGGCTGGCTTCTCCTCCAACGCCTCGTCGACCGAGTCGGACGACTCACCGCTATCAACCACGAACTTCTTGCGAAGTCGACGAGACCGCTGGAGCGCCACTTCGTCGTCGGCCGAGTCATCCGAACTCGACTGACGCTGACTGGATGAAGTTCCAACGGGGGCTGGAGTCGGAGTGACCACAGGGGGACTCGGCGGGTCAACCACGAGAGGCGAGGATGCCGACGTAGCGCGAGCCGCCGCGTTAGCCGCACCAGACGACCACCCCAAGACCTCCGCATAGCTGGCCTCCAAAGCTTGAAGCTCCAAGCTGTTGATCGCGCGGGCATTCAAAGCCGACGCGCGCTGACTGCGAGCAGACCCAGTGATCGAGGGTGCTGGCGCGACAGTGGAAGTCGAATTCGGAGACGCCGCCGAGTTACGCGGCGCTCGACGAGATGACCCAGCGGCTGCCTAGGTCGGAGACTTGCGCACTAACTTGAATGTCGATCCAGCGGAAGCCTTGGTCGCCTGCGGAGAAGTCCGCCGAGTCGACGGCGGGGCAGAACTCACCGAGCCAGCAGAAACGGCGGAAAGAGGCCGAGCTATCGATTCCGGCGCTGAAGTCACAACCATAGAGGAGACTAAACGCGCCGAGCTTGTGACAGAGGCAGCCGACGGTGCAGACCCCGGGCGAGGAACGGAACGTGACACTGAGACGTGCACCGACGGCCGAGCCACCGGTGTCAGGTGGTCTCGGTGGAACGGGTTCCCGGGGACTCGGCGAGGCTCCGCCGACGGCAAGTGGAAGTCAGCGGGATTCATCGCCAACCCAGCAGCCGACGACTTGGAAGTTGGCGCGGCCGAGCTCAGCGGCAAAGAAACTGGAGCTGAACGCGGCGCCACGGGACCACTGACTCGGAGAGTGATCTCGCGGACTTCACTGGGCTGGCCTTGAGACAACTCAGGCCAGCGCGTCTCGAGGAGACAACACTGCCGAGCGTTGAGGGCCAGGTCGCCCGGTGAAAGCCCGGGAGCTTCGATCCCGGCGGCAGCAGCGAGAGCGAGAGCTGGGTCGGTCACCGAGATCCGGCAATTATGCCGCAAGACACTTTTCTGGTGCTGGATGACTCGGCGCTGGTTATCGATCGTCTGGTTGGCTAACCGCAATGCGCAATCCGCCCCGCCAGACGAGATAACCGCGGCGGCTTCCTGTACTTGCTCGAAGAACGAAAAAGCCACACATTGGAGCGCCGAGTACGCGACGTCCCGCTCGGCCAGGACCTCCGACATGCGAGGTCCTTGTCGCGCTGGTCGACCATCCGACGTAGATGGTCGACCAGTTGCTGACAGGAATCGACTCGGCGGTTGGCCTGCCGAGTCGGCACTCTCAGCTGGAGCTCCAACACGCAAAGTGTGTTGCGGAAGGAAGCCACTAGCTCGGGCGGCTTGGTGGCGTGGCGCTTCCACTCATCACGCTCGCGCACGACAGTGGCAAGGTCGTGCTTAATGCAGGTCGAGTCAGACAACGCCGACTCGAGACGCCGAAGGAGAGCTTGGTTGTCCCGAGTCAACTTGGCGTTCTGGACCCGGAGCTCGGCGAGTTCCTTGGTGGAACTCGGAGGCTCGGCGGTATTGGCGCGGAGTACGTCCAGCATGTCCCCAAATGACCGGGCGCGCAGGAGATCGGCAAAGGGCGAAGTCAGCGGGGAGAGCTGGACGCATCAACGCGTACGCCGTCGGCTGAGTCCGGGTCCGGTCTTCGGCCTCACGTTCAGCTTCCCACCGCCGGAGGAAATCCCACAACTCAGCGATTGAGTTTGGGCGCGAGCCAGCGGGGGAAGCCGAGCTCAGCGCAGACAGCGAAGTGGACGGCGGACTCGCCGAGCGACGAACTGGCGAAGCCGCCGCGGGCTTCGCTTGAACGGGGCTTGGCTTGGGAAGCGGAGGCATTCCCGTCTCCAGCAACCCGTCCGGCCGGAACCCAGGAGGGACAGAGGCACGCGGTGGACTTGGCGAAGGCGTCGATAGCGGCGAGTAAATATGGCTCAGCGCCACTGACGATACTGGTGATCCCCCGGGGGAGGGAACCTCCGTGGGCGAACCAATCGGAGACGCTGGGGACACCGGACGCACCGCCGGGTCATCCAGACTTGGCTTCAGAGGCGGTTCAACGATCGGAAATGGCTTCTCATTGAGTCGCCTCCGGAAGATCGATCGAGGAGTTCTCGGCGGAGTCGACAGGCCCTCTCTCGAGGAAGTCGCCGAGTCAGTGGGAGCCGACTTCGGCGACGCGTGCTGGAAGAACTCATCGAGTTCCTCCGCCGACTCAAATGGAGGAGCGTCCGGGAACGGAGGACCCGCTGCAACCTCGACGAGTGGAGCGCGTAAGCTTCCACTGCAAGGGACCAGGACCATCGGAGGACCCGAAGCGTGGAGCTGAGTCGCCTAGTTAGCGAGAGAGACACGTCAGTATGACCAAGCAGCACCGACATCCTTCCGACACCAGCTTACCTCGGGAGGCGAACTCAGCGAGTCATCAGCACCGCTGCGCAGACCCAGACTCACCGAAGTCGGCTGCGTAGGAGCCGAAGAAGCCGTGCTCAGCGGTGGTGACGTGGAAGCAACTGCCGAGTCCTCAGGCTCTGTGGAGGGCTCCGAGGTGACTGGGGTTGGCGACCTGGCTGAAGCCGACTCAGCGCCAGCGGGGAAGCACTCGGCGGAGTCAGCGAGGTCGAAGCATGGCCACCCCGCTGGCCCGAACTCGGCGGCGAGTTGGGGCCGGCGGTCTCAGCGGCCGACGACGCCAATGGAGGCGCGGTAGTCGGCGAGACCGCGGGGGCAGTGTCAGCAGGAGGCGGGCTGCTCGTCGAGACAGCCTAGCGAAGAAACACAGAAGTCAGTGATCAGCAGGAGCAACCGCGGAAAGCAACAGGGAACTCGGCGTACCATCGGCGCGCGAGCTCAGCACGATGCAGCACCAAGCTTCTCGATGTTGAGGTGAGGGGGAAATGAAGTGACGACTTGACAGGGAGCGACCACGCGCCACCCAGTGAGGCCGCGACACTCGCCAGCTCGGTTCGTATCACGGCCGGGGTGGTTGTGGGGTAGCGCCACACCGATTTTGTGGTCGCTGTGTATAAGGGTCCCAGTTACGGGTTACCCTAGCCAGATGCAGCCAAGAGCGGTCCCTGTTTCAATTTCCGAGCGGTCGCCTGGTTCAAGTTGCGAGCGGTCACGGTACTGGATGAGTACATACCCGGTGTTTCAAGTTCAGAGCGGAAAGGTGTCTCAGTTTGATAACGACTACGGTACTTCCAGCCAAGCCACCGACTAAACCAATTACGGTGTTAGTTACGTAGGAGACGTTCGTGGGCGGTTTGAGATCCAAAACCGCCATCGTTATACTTGATATTTGCATTGGAATGTAGGAGACAGTAGAAAGAGCCCTAGCGGCTCTTCAGGAACATAAGATCTAAACAGTGCAGAATCTTCTAAGTCCCAACCAAGCGTACACTCTCCGGTAAGTCCCTGCGTGGGCTGGATTATGTGTGCCGTCAGCACCCGAGAGGCAT
>BSXT01000049.1:0-47841 GCA_030267785.1 Phytophthora fragariaefolia
GCGTGCCGACGCGCGTTTGCAAGACAGCCAGCTTCGACCCAAGGTCGACCTGCATGTTCGAGGCGGTCTGCGAGACCTGCGCGAGCTGGGCCTTCAACAAGGCCAGCTCCTGCTTCAAAGCAGCAACCTCAGCGATCTGGAGCCGTTCAACAGCCTCCAGACGATCAACGGAGTCTGGTGGACCAGACGCGCGGCGTCTTCCCGCTGCCTCCACCCCCACTGCGAGACGCAGAGGGAGCAACTCGCTGGGCCGTCCAGCGAATTGTTGGTCGTCAGATCCGGGCCCATAGTCCAGATCATTTTCGTATTCGTTGGAAACGATTTCCTCCAAACCACGATACGTGAGAGCGGCGGAACGTCCCGATGCGGGACGTTCCGGAAATGGTGACGGAGTACGAAGCCCGTCACCACCAAATCCGCCGAAGGGCGCAAAACTTGAGCGAGAACTGTAGTCACCTACAGCTCTCGGCAGAGTGCTGCGCCCACCAGCAGCACTCGACGACATCTGCGCAATCAAGTTTGTGCGCGGAGTCTTCGGTTCCTCGGGCCCAAGGACACCCGTGTACCCGTTAATGTCCCGTTCGGACACGCGCACTGCCCCGGCGTGACAGTGCTCGCACGCGATGCCCATCGGCACCGCGCACGGAATACCCGCTTCGACTGCACTGGGGTGCAGTCGATCAATCTTGGGGCGCTTGGAGAAGAGCTCATAGCGTTCGCGAGCTAAGCAAACGTGTTCACGGTAACCAGCTGGGTTCTTCTTGAAGTTTTCAACAAAGGCACCCCAGCTTTGACAGAGTGCCTGCCACTCGGGCACTCTGCTTCTACGGGGAAGTCTTCTTATTCCCGTACCATCGGAGCTCATGAAAGGGTCCGATGAAGTAATCGCGCCTTTGATCCATCGCTGGATCAAAGTCGAGCTCCTTGGTGACATAATCATCTATGATCCCACTGCACGAGTACAGTGCGTACTGACTCGGCGGAGCAGTACTGCCGAAGCGAGTATGGATCTCGCTTGGAGTCGGCAACCATGGGTCGCGCACTGGACCAGTGTGAGGAAGCGACGACAATGTTCCCTGCTGCAGATGCAGCGCCGCTGCGCGAGCGCTTCGAGCTCGAAGCGTCCGAGTCGTCCTCACGAGGACGACGGGATCCCACACTCGGGTCCACACGTGTCGAAGACGAGGTTCCAATGTCTTCTTCTTCTTCATCCTCGATGTCGGCATCGCTGCCGACATCGAATAGAGCTTCGAGCTCATCGCGGGCTGGCACCATGTTGCTGCGCGCATTCTTGTAGCCCACAAGCGACATCGTTCGCTTGGGAGAGCTTGGCGTCGTCACCGTTGAAGTGACGACGGGTGTTGAAGCCAGAGAGCCTCCAGTCGTGGCTGAGGAAGCGACGACAGTGTTCGCGCCCGCAGATGCAGCAGGCGTGCTGGCGGCCTGTGTCGTTGGCGTGCTCATTCGGAATGAGCACGAAATAAACCCTCCGAAGAAGGCTTTGGATTGATGTGCCGAGACCGGCACATCAAGTCCTAACGGGGGGATGGTGTAGCGGGGCTACACATTCGGTCAACCTCCACATTAGTGCAATACGCACTAATGGATACATTCGGGTGGGCCACATGCAGAGTGACCACCATTCATAGTAGGAAGCACTACTTTTGGCAGAAAGCAATAGATATCTGCCAATTAGGTGCATGCATTAGGACAGAGATTCTGCAAACCACTCGTTGGTAGATCCTCTCTTTATAGATATCAGTTTTAGGAGGCAAATCCAAAGTTAACATTCAAATTCAGTTCTCGTTTTCTACCAAATGGTTATTAATAAGTCTATATTTAGATCTAAGTATACTTACGGAGCTAAGTATACTTAATCTAAGTTAAATACACCTACATTTCCTCCTACACGTCGCGCACACGTGTAAGCTCAAGTAGTGAGCTAAGTAAGCCCACTACAGTTGGTGTGCTCACCGATCGTCTGTCACTTTCTTTCTGTGTTGGTCTGGATCAGCAGATGTCAACGTGACTCTTCTTCGGCATCTCCTTCTGAATCGCCGACAGATCAACGGATAGCTAGGTCGCGGGCGGGAACACCTCCCTGAACTTTGACTGCCAGGTTAGTGAGAGCATCATGTATATCAGTTGTGGTCGTCATCGGTGGTCTAACCACATGTTGTATATACATCGTACACTGAAGGGGCACTCGATGTAGTGTCATCCTATGATGGATGCGACGGTTTGGCCTCCGGATTACCACACGCGGACAATGATGAGTATTATGGTAGCTTGAATTCGAAATATGTAGGCTCCGATGCCGGCTCATCCGAGTGGTACGAAGCGATAGGAGAGCTAGCCAAGACATATTTCGATAACGAAGATGATGGCAATCCAAGTGAGACATCTGAATCTGCCAATGTATCACCGGGTGCGAGTCCTGAGCCCACGCCTTACGCAAATAACACTCCTCCCCGCTGAGTTGATGCAGAAACCACAACAGCAAGGGAACGATGGAGTAGCACCATTGACAGCTGGTGTACTATCGAAGGCCAAGACTTGTTCAAGCTCACGAACAATGATAACGCGCTCAGGAAAATGAGGATCGCCGACTGGGAAACGGGTTTGCCTAAATATGACAAGGGATATCAAGTATATCAGCGGCTAATACATGGTTGATAATACTGCTTGTAGACCCAACCATGTTTCCAACTCCTGCCGAGCTCACCGGACTTTAAGATGGAGAATATGGACCTACCCAGGCAACCTTGAGTGTTGGGGGGGGGTATATGAGGGTTTTTCATTTCTGGTGTAACGGGGCTACACGAGTGTGGCACACACACCTTATGTTGAGTGACATTTAAGTGTGTGGGACACATATTAACATATCAGTACTTGGTACTAACCAAATATCAGTACTGTATCTTGAAAGATAACAAAGAAACAGTAGATGTCTCGTAAGCCAGTCAACATGCATTTTGGTAGGAGTTACTATGCATTTTAGTAGTGAAACTTAACGACGCAGAACTTGCTCTCCTGAATTCGACGGTCGCTGAGCGTCCTGAAGTTCACAAATAACCAATAGGGGGTTTCAAAACTGGCAAATCGGCATTTTGGAATCGCACACCATTTGACCACCAGCAGGTGAATTTAGGTGAATTTAAGGATTGTTGATCACATCAACATGACCGAAAATTTAAAGAGACCAAAAAATGGACATATTAAACGGCGAATACATGTACATGTACATAGACCCCAATTCAGCAACTATTTCTTAAAAGTGTGTATTGCAGAGTATATTCTTACATATAAGAAATAGTAACTATTTCTTAAAAGTGTGTATTGCAGAGTATATTCAAGCTCATGGCGCGCAAGAAGCATAAACGCGCTGGAGATCGCTCTGAGTGCGAGAAGATTTCCATAGAGGAGGAGGCTATGATACTGGTGTAGCTGCGCCTTCCTGGACAAGCTGTGATCCAGTTCGTGTTCACGGCCGCCCACGTCGTGGCGTGGTCGCGGCGAAAGGTTATGCTGGTGCGGGATGATACGTACCCGTCGACAACGTGGGCATCATGCACACAAGTACAGTAGGGGTATCTTGGCATCTCGCGGGGCCATGTTTTCTAACGCTGAGGTGGTATCGTGTACTTAGTAAGTACTTAGTAAGTACACGATACCACGTCAGCGTTAGAAAACATGTAGCTAGGTAAGCCGTGCCTGTATGGCTGCAGTGCGCTGGAAAGTCGATGCGCGTGTACACGGCGAGCGACGGCGAGATGGTACTGACTGAAGGTTGAGTACTTTAGCGTGAGCGGTAGACCGACAAGGTGATCAAGGGCGAGCACGCACTGCACTACAGTACCACTAACCATTGTACATGTAGTTCATCAAGTCTGTGGAATCGCACGCCGCATGTTGGTGTCGACGAACGTGGAAAGACTCGAGGAAAGCTGACATGGTCGACGATTGACCAATTCCGTATCATGCATAACAGGCTATATGTATTACTACATCAGATGTACCAGAGCTGGCTGTATCCTTAGGGCAAGATGATGCAAAGAAGTAATGGAGTGATCCCATCCTTGCTGCTATAATATACCCTGTCCTTCATTTCCTGTACTGTATTTTAATAGAGCAATATTAAATACGAACTGTATCCATACAGTGGCCCCAAATCTTAAATCAACAATCAGTACTGTACAGTATTAATATGGTCAACTTTGATTGCGAACACTGTAGATGTGTACAGTACATGTATTCAACGACCTGGCAGGCCAACATACATGTAATTTTAGATCCGCTCAGTTTTCATTTCTACGACTCAAACGAAGGCCCATCCACTACAACAACTCCATTCTAGTTATGGTCTCAGTGAATTCAATCGCCATCGGCATTGTAGCCCTGGCCAGCCTCTCCAGCGATTGTACCGCCATCGACGCCTCCGTCGGAGCATCCGTCTCGCTTACCGCTCAAAAACAATATGCACCGAGTGCGGGATCCATGCAGCTCAAAGTCATGTCGTTTAACTTGCGCACATCCCTTGCGAACGACAAGTGTACGAGTGGATGCTGGGAACAACGAAGGTGGCGCGCGAAGCAGCTCGTGGAGAAGTACAAGCCTGACCTCATCGGCACGCAGGAGGGTGCGCCGGACCAGATCGAGTTCTTTACGTCTAATCTGTCGTACGCGAGTCTGGGCGAGTGCGCGGGCGAGTGCAAGTGGAACGAGCGTGACAGCATTTTCTACAAGCCGGAGCGCTGGGAGGTTCTTGGGAACTCGACTTTCGCGTTGGTACGTGTTACGGGTAATCCAACGGCAATGTGGGGCGCAGAGAGGAAATTATTCACTAACTAGCTTGCTGTTGATCCGGTTATTTTTAGAGTGATACGCCCGAGGTGCTCGGCTCGAACACGTGGAACCTTGAGTACCTGCGTGCGGCGGTGATCGCTCGCCTGCGTGACCGTGCGACGGACCGAGTCGTGTGCATGCTCAACACGCACTACGATATAATTCGCGGCCAGAACCAATCATCAGTGCTGGTGGTCCAGCGCATGAGCGAGTTCTGCCAAGACGGTGATGCGGTGTTCATGACGGGTGACTTGAACGCGATTCAAATGACGGCAGCGGTAAAGTACCTTGCGAACGAGGAGTTTCTAAACGGTTCGTATACGCCACTGCCGATGTACGACTCGCTGACGGCTGCCGGGGCTGGCAACGCGACGTGGATCGGTTCTGGTTTCGGCAATCATACCTGGGAGCCGTACAAGTTCGACTACATTTTCACTCGAGACGACGCGGAGACGTGTCTTCAAAGCGCGTCCGTGTTGGTCGACCTGTTCGATGGGTTCTCTAGTTCAGACCATGCCATCCCAATCTCGGAGTTCTGTATTGGGTCTGGGTGCTTGAGTTGTGTCCAACAAGATGAATCGAAGCAATCGGATTGAGACTCGGTTGTTTGGCGTATCCGACTGGGAATGGTTGCTAATCGAAAACTTGATAATATCACAACCAGGGTTCGATAGTAGTGAGGGTTTGCACCCTTAGTACTACGTAGCACGAAGACTAACTACGGCCACCTCACGTTTTGAAATTTAGTACTACATGCTTAGTACTACCAGTAGTATATCACTACTAATTCTGTGCATGTTTAGTACTAAGACTAGCTATCAACTCAAGGTGCGCACGGTTGTTATTTGTACGCGTATGCAGCGAACTCACTTCGAAAATCCTATGGAGAAACACGTTCTTGGAATATTGTACAGCAATTTCATTCGAACCAAACGTTTTTTCACCTGATGGAAAAGCCTGCACTCTAGACCTTGCAACATTCAGGTGGCTGATGCGCAGCCATGGCCGGGATAGTTAACGATTGCGTCGGGGGTTTGCCCACGTCGGGATGGGCTAGGTTGATCACTGTGCGTCAGATATTTGGATCACCTCCTAGGATTTGTCGGTACCGACGAAATGCTTTTTTGACACAAGTAATGTATCAAACTTGACGGAACGAAAGGCTTCTGGGGGCTGACGGGGAGAAAGCAAAGTGCTGGTCTCCCCGACCGACAGCCACCAGCTAGACACGTGGCGGGGATCCCCTCTATTAATTGGTATCCTAACTAATTCGATAGACTACTGCATGTAATACCTTGTAATCGCATACACTCACCCCTACATCATTTGAAGTCCTTCCACACTCGCTTGAGTCCGTCGTATACCTGCCGTTACCTGCACGCTTGTCCGTTGCCCGTCCTCGCCTTCTTATTCTTAGCTTTGGTTTCCTTTTCTGTTGCGCCGCGCTTGGCGAAGTCCTGCGAAGTCCTTGATCCTCACTTGTCAACTACCATCGTCCGCCCTTCGACGCTTGCTCACCTCGCTTTGTGCCTGCTGTCCGGCGTAACAACTCGCTCCATTGAGTGCCCCGCATGGCATGCACAAAGCAGACCGCCGCACGCTCGACACGGGGACGTTCTCCGCGCCGATCCGTCGCTCGCCTTGCAGGCCGTAAAGGCGCTGCTCGTGGTTCTACCACCGCTCGGAGCTGGCATGTCTGGCTCATCACCGACCGCTTGGGAACCGAGGTTACGCCTTCGTCTAGATACCTGGTGGAGTACGTGATTGCTCCTGGGAAGACACAAAGTTCCTACGAGCCGAGCTGGATGTTAGAAGCGGATGGCTTCAGTGAGTGGATGGAGCTTGTGGAAGCATACAAAACACTTGGTGGTCCCATGACGTTCGCTGAGTTCGTCCTCGCTCGCCCCGACGACTTCGCTCAGGCAATCGGTGCAGCGGGGGACGGTCGCTGCGCCTTCCACGCACTCGCTCGTGCGGTCGATGCTCTTGGGTTAGCCGGTTGGTTCTCGAATGATGATGTCGATGAATTCTATCGTGCTCAAGCAGAAAAGGGGAAGTCAATTCCTGCTGCCGGAGTCGTGTGGTCCACCATATGGACATTCATCCGGCAGCGGAATCGCGCTGCTCGTGCTACTGGAACGTTCGAGATCTGGGAGGATACATTATCGATATACCAGACCCAGTACCGACTTACTGGCGTGGAGACCTGCGTCGGGCTCGACCATCTGCTGTTGGCTCCAGGCGTGTACTTGTGAGCTGGGTCTGCCGGGGCCGCAGCGCAAATCGCATGCGTTCATGATGGTCATGACGACTGCGGGGCGGATCACGTCCGATGATGAAGTGGGCAAGTTCCGCTTCTCGAATACGCTTCGACTTGGTTGGCGGGCCTCCGCTTTGTGAGGCGCGTGGCTATTTGCAAGATCTGATTCGTGGTAGTTCAAATTGATGCATAACTTGATCATTGTATGGTTTCCTTTTTCTCGTGTCGTTTGTATACCTTGAGTCAATCTCTCAGGTGTTGGTGTAGCAAACATCAACAGTACCGGATGTACTGATATTGGGACTATTTTGGTGCCCCTGTTTGCCGGTGTTTGCTTGAACGCTTGGGTTGCTTGGCTTCAAATTCTTGTATCAGGCCAGTCACTTGATAAAAGTTCTCTAGTGGTTCCCAGGTAGCCTTTGCTTCGCCCACCCACCGATTGAGGTACTGCACAGCCCCATGACGCTTGCGTTTGTTGGTGACGGCTTCTACGATCTGCCCAATCCGAACATCATGTAAGATTATCTCGTGAGGTCTTGAAAGCAGAGTCGGTGGGTCATACGGCTTGAGCGATCCCGTGTTAAACTCCGGGTGTAGTTTGAGATCGGGTGGTAAATTCAGCTCATACGCGTGCTTGTGGACTGGTCGTGTTACGAAATACGGTCCAAAACACTTGGGTCCGAGTTTGCGTGAGTTCGGAAAACCTGTGTGGGCTGTGCCGAGGTTCTTGGTACTGCGATACATGTACACTTGGCTTCCAACTTCAAACTCCTGCTCTTGTCTGTCACGATCGTAGATGTCGGCCATGAGAGCTTGAGCTTCCTCCAAAGCGTCTTGGCATTGGCGCAGAATTGCGGCTTGATGTTCAGTGAACTTGACATCTTGGCGTTGGGTACTGCTAAGCCCTCGTCGACTGGACTCCGCGACTGCCGCCAATGGGTTGTGCGGAACGTAACAAATGTCGACCTCGAACGGTGACATCTTGATGCTGGAGTTGACGTCTGCATTGATTGCAAACTCTGTATTGGCGAGATATACCTCCCAATCATCTTGACGCGGTGACACGAAGCAACGCAGATACTTTTCGAGCGTACGGTTGGTACGTTTAGTTTGCCCGTCACCTTGCGCTCGGTACGCAACCGTCATCTTGAGTTTGGTTCCGACGCTTTGAAATACTTGATTCCAGAAACTAGAGATGAACTTGGTATCGCGACCTGATACGATATCTTGAGGCATACCATGGCGTCTGCAAATGTTGTCAATGAAAAGCGTGGCGACTTCTTGAGCGGATACCTTCTTCGTCGTCGCGATGAAATGTGCTTGCTTGGTCAACCGATCGACAACAACCCAAATTGATTTGTGTCCGCGCTTGGTATCTGGCAAATTCGTGATAAAGTCCATTGAAATCGAGCGCCACCGTTCGCCTGGGATCTGCAGTGGTTCCATGAGTCCGGGTGTCTTCGCCAGTCTAGGTTTGTTCCGCCTGCAGTCTTCACATTCCTTCTTAATCGTGCGAACCATTCGTGGTCAATACCAATCAGCCCGAAGTTTCAGGTACGTTCGGTCAGTACCGGGATAACCACTGTAGTTGGATTCGTGAACTTCACCGATGACGCGATGTTTCAGCTTCACCACATTTGGGACCACGATGCGCGGTATTTCGTCCGTAGCCCCTTGATACCAGATCAGAATCGTTTCTTCGACGAATGGCTTATACTGTTTCTCGGATGCTCCACGAGGTCGTGATCGCACGTCGGCTCTCACGGATGACCGTATCCTGTGCATATCAGGCGATAATGGACTTGATCAAATCACTTGTGGGCTTGATTTCCATGACACGGAGCTGATACTTCGTTGCGTTGAAACTAGGAACGAGTAAGTCGTGAAATGCTTTTGTCTCCGGCTTGAGGTCTGGTCTTCGGCTTAGAGCGTCTGCAATACCGTTTTTGGCGCCGGGTAGATACGCGAACACAGGCTGGTACTCGGCTAATACATCATACCAGCGGGCAAGGCGTCGATTCGCCTTCTTCTGCTGGAATATGCCCTCGAGTGACTTGTGATCTGTTTCGTCCATCGGCGGTCGGTCTAAGCAGTATATCCGGAATGCAGCCAAGACGTATACAATCACAAGTAATTCCTGTTGCTGTGTCGGGTACTTCAATTCTGCGGAATTCATCTTCCGGCTTGTATACGCAATGGGGCGCTCGACTCCATCTTCGACGTGAAAGAGGACACCACCAACCGCAAACTGGCTTACGTCCGTCCGAAAGTGCATCTGTTGAGTGAAGTCCGGTAGATACAGTACTGGCGTATCCGCTAACCGCTGTTTCAACTCCTTAAAGTTCTTCAGTTGGACGGTGTTCAGCGTGATCTTTGAGTTTCGTTAGTTCTTCTTCTTGAGCAGCGTGAAAAGCGGTGATGTAAGCTCTGCGTACTGTTCACAGAATCGTCGCACGTATCCAGTCAAGACAAGAAAGTTTTGGAGACGTTCCTGTGTCCTCGGAACATGCCAGTCACGAAGAGTTTGAACCTTGTCGGGGTCGATCCAAACTCCGTTCCGACCGATGAAATCCCCTAGACATGGGATCTCTTTAGCGCAGAACACGCACTTGGACAGCTTCGCGTATAATTTATTCTTCTTCAGAATTTCTAAAACATCGCGAACTGCTCGCAGATGTTCGTCTATATCCTTCGATTTCGTAAATACGCAAATATCGTCGTAGAATGATCGTGTGTGTGTTAAACCCTTGAACAGCGATGATGTAAGTCGATGCATGGTTGCCCGTGCGTTGCTGACTCCTGAGTATCAAGTATTCGAAGAGGCCGCTGGGAGCTTGAAACGCTGTGTACTTGGTGTGATCCAGCGTCATTCGAACTTGATAGTAGGCTGGCATCAGGTCCGTACAGGAAAACAATAGTAGGCACCAGCAAAACTGTCGAATACATCTTCCTTTAGCGTCGTCGGTACGCTCTGTCGAATCGTATTGCTATTGAGATATCGATAATCATGAACGATTCTCTACCCCTCTGGTTTGCGAACGCAAAATGACGCAATTGCGTGTGGGCTGATGCTTGGTCGAATCAGTCCTTTCGCAATTATTTCGCGTACCCATTTGTCGATCTCAGCTTTTTGTTCTGGAGAAAGACTCCACTGTTGTCGGTACATAGCGATGTTGGGATCCTTCACATCGATCCGATGCTCGGTATTACCTTCCATCGGTAATCCTTGAGGTAGTTCAGGCTTGAACACATTATCTTTGTAATCGATAATTACGTGGTACGCGGGATTGTTATTGAATGATTCCCAATCTGTGTGAAGGAATCGCTTCGCTTTTTCCGAACACACATTGTCTGGTTCGTCGTTGCGCTTGAAATCTTGTTCGATCCTTTTGATCGTGTCGTTGGTCAGTACAATCATGAAATCGTGTTCAGGTGCGTCTTTCCCAGACAACCGAAGAAACTGAGGAAGTTTCTGAGGAAGTTCCTTCCTCGTGATGTACTTGGTTTCGACTCCATCCGAGTCTAATACCCCAAGATTAAACATTGCCTCTGCCTTGGCATTCTTCCTCTCTCACTTAGAGAGTTTTCGCCTCTCCTCAGGTGGTCTTTCAACGCTTTCGACTTCATCCTCCGATCTCGTTTCTGGCACGGCGGCTCTACCGGAATCATGGCTTATAGCGGAAGGGTTCCCGCCGCCCACAGCCTCATGAAGCCCGGAGCCATTAGCCTGTCTACCCTTCCCAAGGGGAGTCGAAGCTTCCATCGTTGAGGCTCCAACCTGGACGTCACTCTTGAAGCATCGACGCCTCCAGTCGATTGATGGCTGTACATCCACGAAGTACGGCATCCCGAGAACACAGTCGAACTCTTCCGGAATGTCGAACACGGCAGCGGCACATTGGTAATTTGGGACGTTCTTGAGTCGGACCTCAATCGTCACTAACTCCAAAATTGCTTCACCAATCTCGTTGTCTCCCAATTTCACCCCTGATTGTACGCTCAATATATACTTGAGTTTTCCATCCATATTCCTTAACAAAAGCACGTGATACGTATACCGTCGTTGTACCACAATCCAGGAGAAACTTGGTTTTAAACTTGGTGTCACTCTGTATGATTTCACCATCCACCCAGAATAACGGTGCACAATTGTAGACGAGAGGTTCTTCACAAAGCAGATTCAACGTAGTTTCGTTTACAGTTAAATCTTCCTTGCTTGCTCTTGCCACGTCAGGTCCCTCCTCTACTGGTGTGGCTGCTCGTTTCCCTGTCCACTCTTGAGCTTCTTGCAGTCGCGTTTGAAATGGCTGGGTTTCTCTTGCAGTAGTAGCAAACCGGGCCATATGTGTTCTGAGCGGTCGTTGAGTAGTGACCAGGCTTGTACGAACGATTGGTGAACGGCTTCGTCTTCGACCCTGAGGTTGGTCTTAGTGGCCCTCGAAAACGAGATTCACGCTCGGGTTTCTCACGATTGACCTTGTGGTCGCCACTGAAATGAGACATCTCGTACTTGACAGCTTGATCCATTGCGTCACTCAGCGTCATCGTGTTCTGTAACTTGACGTAAGCTTGGGTCGCGCGCTTGAGGCCGTCACAGTAGTAGCTTACTTGGTCAACTTCGCTCATGTTCTCTACACGGAAGATGAGCGCGGAGTACTTGCCATTGTAATCTCGATATCGTCGACTTGGCGTAGCTGACGAAGCTTCGATGCAACACGGCTAGGTAGTTTGAGGCCTCGAAATGAGCTAGAGCATCTCGAGTGAACTGCGCCTACGTCTGCTCCTCCGCGGGTGTCCGAGACGCCTAGAACAGGAACCACCCAGATGCCGGGTCTTCCATCGCAGTTCCAGCGATGGATGGGAGTCTGGTGTTGTCGTTCCCCCCGTCGTGACTGTGAATACGACACAGCGTCTCCACTTGGAAGAACCACTGGCGCACGTCTTCACCGCGTTTCCCCTTGAACTTGGGCGGGCCACTTGGGACACGGGGCCTGGTCTCGGTTGGTCTCGCCGGCTGGCCTTGACGGTTGGTTCGTAGAGTAGTTAGTTCGGCACGTAGATCCGCGAGTTGGGCTTCCAAAGTGTTCTGGCCTTCTCCATGTTCCATAGCTACATCTTGCGTGTTCTTGCGTGTCTAGGAGGCCAGTTTCGTCGATTTCTGACCAACAAGTGCTACCAGTGGATCAAACTTGACAGAACGGAAGGCTTCTGGGGGCTGGCGGGGAGAAAGCAAAGTGCTGGTCTCCTCAACCGAACTGCCACCAGCCAGACACGTGGCTGGGGGGCCCCTCAATTAATTAGTATCCGAACTAATCAGAAAGACTACTGCATGTAAGACCTTGTAATCTCATACAAGCAAGCACTGCTACAAACCTAACGTATGTAGTTAGTGTGCATGACGATTACGTCTATTGTGCCGTTTAGACTGATCGGCTCCATTGTGTAGCTAGTAGCTACAGTGATGACGAGCGTGTTGGCTACAAATGCAACAAGACCTGTTGCTTCGAATCTTCGTACGACAATCGACTATAGTACACTTCATTAAAGTGATCGGTGTTATGAAAATCGAAAAATATGTCAAAGGAGGTTATGTCAGCTAACCGGATACTGATGGTTACAGGACAACCGACCATTGAGCCGTCCTTCGAAGATCCAAGATCGTCCTGGGAATTAGTAGTACGTTAGTACTAACTATTCTGAAAACTTCACGACTAAATTGATTAGTTGAACTAATGCCAGCCCTTTCGCATAATAGTTTTAGTACTAATAGTTTATGACTACTATTAGTACTAACGCTAATAACGCGTAGATTACTATCAAACCCTGCTCACAACTTTCGGGTTTGAATATACTGTATATGTACTAGTATTGTGCTTTGCAAGGATTTTGCCGGTCCGTTTTACCTACTAGATCGACCAGAGAATTAATTAAGTGCGGTCATAGAAAGTTAAATCGGGCT
The DNA here is from genome assembly GCA_030267785.1 of Phytophthora fragariaefolia. Taxonomy (NCBI): domain Eukaryota; phylum Oomycota; class Peronosporomycetes; order Peronosporales; family Peronosporaceae; genus Phytophthora; species Phytophthora fragariaefolia. The sequence continues at coordinate 13,065 of BSXT01000049.1, forward strand.
TGTGGGGTGCTATGCCGTGCTCGATTTATTAGCAGACTACAATCTGCCACCCGATCAGCAGGTACGGGTTCTTGGGTCGCCGGTCACTGTGTCGCTAATATTTCTCTGTTTGATGAGTGCGATGACTCATTAGCTTGATATTAATCTGCACTAGAAGCTCCCACCAGCAGTGTCGGGGGTGCTCGTCCCAGTAGCAAGGTGCTTCCCGCACAGAGGTGGGTTCTACAATCTCTAGCCGCTTTGGTTAGTACTTTCCTCGATAAATTCATATCAAAATGCAAAGCTCTACAAATTGTACTCAGCGAAACATTTTTCAGCCCCGGGAAAAGTCCGTTTCATAAAAGCTTGGAGTTCCTCTAAATAAATGATAGGATGGTCTTCAACATACTTTCCAACAAAGTCGTGCTTCGACACGAAGAACCTCTGAAATTTTAAATAGCGGCAATATGAAACTATTATTAATAGAGAAATGCTTGAGATTTAGATTACTAGTAGTATTAAAATGTGTTACAAATTCTAAAAGGGGTGGGAATTTGTTCAGCTTCCAAAATGTTACTTACCTTGCATATATTTATCGTGACGAGTGCGGGCAATACATGTATTCCAGATTATTTGCAGCTGGTTGCGATGATGTGCCAGTGACCTTCGGAATGGGATAATCGTCATGGTGAGCTGAAAGTTTACGCGAGTTAGAAATTATTTGCACTACAACGGGGTGGCATAAGTGGAATTTCAAGATCTCCTCCATATCAAGCACGAAGACTGTAATGTGCTTCGCTTATGTATTCCATCATCGGTGCCAGAGCAGGTTGAGGCATTTATTTCCGACGGATGCAAGTGCATCGCTGGGGCTGGTCTGGCACGGAGGACACACTGGGCTGACGTGTCAGGGCTGCTAATAAGGAAGAGGAGACACCCGCGCCGCACGTCCATCACGTCGCTGGTGGTGTTGCGCACGCACCGCAAGTGCGGCCTGGTCACGAAACTTGCGTAGTATGTTGCCAGAGAAGAGCTGTTAACCAGTGTAAGCATACATTAGTGCAACCTCAGCAGCAGAATATCTTACGCAAAATACGTAATAGCTTACGCGGAATGTTGCCGTCACCGACACGGGTAACATCACATGAAAAATGCGCTTTAGCAAGGGTATTAAGTATTTAAACTTATCGTTTAACGAAGGTGTTCTAATGAAACCTGTGGTATCGGAGTTAATAGCTGAAAACACCTTCAGAAGGAGTAGATAGAAGAAGAAAATTAGACCATGAATGCGATCGCTGCTTAACTCTGAAATACATTTCAGAGAACACGGGCTACTGCACCTTTTCAACTTCAAAGCTGCAAATTCCAAGTTCAATACTGCTAAATGTAAAATCAAAACGACACTACCTGCAAAACCGATAGATGAGGCTCTATCTCCTTAAACAGGGAATATTTGGGTACAGTGCACGTGTGGCGCGAAGTGATTCGCGCTTGACCGCGTCACTCATGCCGATGCCGCATTCTGCAATTTGCACCCCCTCACCCACCTACCCCAGCACCAAGACCATCTCGACCGCTGCATCATGATCTACGGCGTCGCCACTATTCTACGGGTTCTTCGTGCCGCCCGTGCCGGCCAAGCCTGGCAATTCGTGGCGGCCAAAAACGATGTGAACATGCGCACAGCGTATAGATGAAGTTTCATGCGAGAGCCCTCCAGATGAAGGGACATGCCGGTTGACACGTAAGCTAAATATAAAATCTCACATCGGTCTCTGATTAGGATTTACTGTTTTGATTGAACTTGAAAAGGTGTAGGACCAAAACTATCACAAATATATTGCACACTTATACCATTCACACGAATAAGAAAGATAGCACGCCCACGCCAGCGGAAGTCGTGAGAGCACATGTTACACTTGTGCAGTATTGGAAAACTCAGAGACTGATCGAGTTGATTTACGGCAGCGACTGTTGTCCAGTGAGACGAGGCAATTGCATACGCACTTACATTAAGCTAAATGGGCATTTACACATGACAAGTTGTGGCGAAGAATTAAAATAAAATGGCCGGAATTGCACTTGCTCGCGCGCAAATCAAGGTGTGTAAAAATTATTACCATGGTAATGCAGCAGCTTGATCCATTTGCCTTTTTTTAAGTACGTTTCAGGTAGATCGATGTCGTATTTACGTAAATCGAACAAGAGCAAGTGAAAACGACAAAACCCTTGCAAAGGACAATATGACTTTGGTTGCACAAATGAATGGTACTGTACATGTAGCCAGAACGCAAAGCCGTCTTGCGCGCATGAATCATTTAGCAGAGAAAGGCAACTTGAACTGGAGCGATGAATGATGGTCGTAGAAGAATCGACGGCTTTTCTAGAACGCAGTAGCTAGGCTAGGTTGCTCGTGGAGAAAGCTCTAAAGATTAGTCTAGGACAATCGTTTTGGCGGCCTACTGCGCAAGAGTCGCGTTGCGCCGAAGCCTACAGTGTCCGGGAGAAACTGCCCCATCGCGATCGACTCCACAGCGTATTCTGACCGAAAAAGGTTTTTCGACTTACACCCACTATGCAGCCATCCGCCCACAGAAGCCGACCCTTCGACATGGAGACGCATGACCAAGAACGCAGCCCGCCCCGCGGAGGTGGCCGCGCTGGCGATGAAGGACGAGACCAAGTGCGATGAGACTAGCGGTCCAAGGGCATGACCACGCTCCTGGCGGGCAGACTTGGGCTCGCAACGGCGACGATCGCGGCCGAGGATCAATGGCCTGGTTGGAACGCATGGAAGAACGAGGCGACCGGACTCAGTCACGGTGGACCAGGCAAGACCAACCCATTGGTAGTAAACTGATGAGGGCCCTCTCGTCCCAAGAAGGAGATCGCGAAATAATGTCCGCAAAGGCGGAGCGCAAAGACAACGAAGCGGAGCAGGAACCGTTAGTGGCGTTATCGAACGAAGCGTGGGAACAGATTGAACAAGGCTTCTCTCAGACCAACATGCAAGTGTGCTTCTCGATGAATGAAACATCAGTGCCGGTCTCTAGTTCATGCAGCTGTCAGCTGGTCGACTTTACCCCCCCCCCCGAGATCATCGCACACTGCTCCAACAATGGGGTGGATTTTGAAGGTGAAGAGCTCCTCCTGGAGACGGAGAACGCGGGGTCGAACTAACACTGGCAAAACTCCAAGTTGTTGTGCCATCGACCGGCCAAGTGGTTCTGCCCCCTGCACATACCCATGCCACACCAGAGCGCGATGAAACTATTGGCGACAGCTTTCCAAGCGTGGCCAAGGGGGAGAACAGGACGAGGACCAAGACGGAACCCAAGCCGAAGACTAAGACGAAGGCGACGATCAAGAGGAAGCGGCTTTTACAGCAACATTTTATATTCATGGTCGTGCATATTGAAGGTCCTCCCTCCTGTATGTCCGTCGGTTCGACCGACGGCTATGGGTGCGCTATGTATGTGGTAGCTACCGCGGGACTCAAGCTTTGACTTGGGCTCCGTAGGCGAGGATGCAGCGTAGCGCGCCTCGGGCGTAGTCGCCATAACTGCAACAAAATCAAAAAACAAAATCAAAATCTAAAGATTCGTCGAACAATATTACTCTCCATTTAGCATCATACGAGAGAAGAGAATGGCATCGTTATTGTACATGTGGCACCGGTAGATGGAATACATACCGACATCTTCGCAAAGATCCAACAATTTGCCTGAGATGTGCAAGCCAAACTGAACTGCAAAACCGGTAGGTTGAACACCAATGGTTAGATCTTTCATACCTACCCCGTTTTTTCATTCGCTAAAAATGAGTGGTCATTAACCAATCAGCGCAGAGGGCTTCGATGGGTGTTGCCACTAGTGATGGTTTGGAAGCTATTTCGAAAGCAATTAAAACGTTTCATCTCTTCGATAATAAATGGTGAATTGCTCAAAATAGATCAAACCTATCCTATTATAGAGCACATACTAAATGTATAGCGTGGCTGCTCAGAATTCACTCGGAAGCTCAGCGGGACAGCTCTCGAGCTCTTACTGCTCAGTCACATCTCTCTCAAGAGCCTCGCAACTCTGAGGATCCGAGTGTAGACGCGCCCAGTCGGTGCATTCCTTCAACACGGCATGGCGGTTGACGTAGATGTACGCCAACATGTCATCGCGCCTTACGCTGAGAATGATGAGGGGTTTGCGGCTACTTGTGTTCTGCGAGAAGTGTATGAAGGCTCTCTCTGGTGGCCAGTTTGTGAGGGGGAAGCTGCCTGGACTGAACCTTGACGGCGGAGTTTTAACCCCCCAACGCCAAAGCCGTTTTCCGTACCAAAGTGAAATTTTGCACATGTTGTACGATACAACGTGTTATAGACATCAGACACTTTATTTCACTATGTACGCGTTTAAGTACGCAGTCCATTTCTGAAAAAAAAACGACATGAGACCTCTCTGCAAATCGTCTAGCATGTTGTATATTCATCGTGGTTACGCCTTTCATGTTGTAAGGAATACCATGATATCGAGTGTAACAGGGAGGAGCGATGACCTTCTAATCAAGAGACTGGACAGCAAACTCAGAAACGGTGGTGAAAGAGGTCACGTCATCAAGCGACAAGTCGATACGAATGCATGCTCACGTAAGTGGTTCATTTACAGACCAAACACATTTTCTACTCAACTCCGCCATCTTCGCGCGGGGAGTTTTCACTGCTACTGCACCACGGTTCCTCACCCTCTGCTTCATCTTCGGCGGCATGCTCCTCTTCATCTTCAGCCTGCTCGTCTTTGACTTCTTCTTCAGAATCTTGACGCTTATGCTTCTTGTCACCACCTGTGCCAGCAGCGCGATTTTGAATATCGCGCCCGCAACGCGGGTGCGGACGTTTGCTTCCGTTTTCCCATTTGTTGTGCCAAATATGAAAGCACCTCATGGAGGTCCCAGGGTAGTGTTTCCAGGTCTTGTTGCACCGATACAATCTACAGCAAAATCATTACAACATAATAAAGCCGTATAAGATAAATGTGACGTACCGTACTGTGTCCGACGTGCTGCACGCAGCGCAGTAGTATTTGGTAGCGCGACGCTCACCAATCTTGCGCTTTAGGATTGAACAGACATTGCATTGCCGCTGTCGGTGCTTACGAACGCCATTCACAATCTGCCAGTCTGGGCATTCTGTAGGCTCGTGGGCTCTTGGTAAAGGTGCCAGAAGTTCGTCGTCGTCATCTTCATCCGCGCTTCCTGCAGGCTAGAGAAAACTGCTAGTTATACAGCATGTGCCTCATACAACTTGTATTTGTTGTCTCAGCGTACACGCAGACATCTAACATATCCGTCATACAACATCTATATGCAGACCACTGGCATACAACATGTAATACATACAACATGTCGACTTACGCGTTCATTGAAGTCCTCCTTTTTCAGCTCCAATAGCTGGACATGTAGCTCCAGCATAATTTAGGCATGGGATGCAGGCTTGAGGTCCATGCGCTTATGTGCTTCCCGGAACACTATGTAGGCATTTACAATAGCTACATCCACAAGCCCCATAAAGACAGCCTTGTAGTATTTTTTTGCACCACGTCTGGAGCTGTAGAGAATAACGTTGTAGCTGGAGTTGGTCGTGAATGTCCACCCCCCCATCCAACGGTGATAGTCACACACCATGGATGGGCGGGGGAATCGCATGACGTCTACCGCCTGTGCCCCGAATTCGTCGACCTACAAAAATTATTCCCGCACCGTTAGACGAGAACACAAAACTAGTCGTATAGCAATAACGTACCACAGCTTTCCATCTCTCTGCTTGACCCAGTTCCCAAGAACAGAACGGGCTTCCTGTCCCACCAGACCAAGTCTGTCATCGAGGGGCAATTTCTAGCCACGGCCATCGGCACAGTTCCATGCTGCACAGTTTTGGGGCGGTTGCGATTCATTTCCACAAATTCTTGTGGATATCCGACCTTGGCGCCTGTGATAGTGCCAATCGAATATACATTGCGCTGTAGCAGTTGTAGTGCGAGCTGAACGGAAGTGTAGAAACTATCCGTCACCACAAGGTGGTAAACGTTGTCCTGGGCAGCAGGTAGAACCGCTTCAAGATTACGACTGACAGCTGCTGGCCCAGAATTTGGATCCACAGCACGCTGACTTTCCGGCACCTTGCCGAGTTCCTGCGCATGCTGGGCTTTTCCACAGTATACCTCAAGTCTAGATGTTGAATAATCCAACCACACACATTGAAACTTGGCGTCAGATACGACATGTTTAATTTTGCAAAAACAAAAAAATGACGCGGGTCCATTTGGACCCGCGTCATCTACATACCTCATGCAGTAAGCTGTTCTTGCACAGCACGAAAGGAACAGTTTGGTGCCCCAATTGTGCGGCTTTGCCTTGCGTTTTGTCGTGTCGGGTTATTCCGGTTGCGGGAGGGTATAATACCTTCGTCAAAAGATATGACCGGTGGTGTAGTATATCCTCGAGGGAACGTTTCTTGCAGCGTAGTGATGACAGACCGCACCTTCCAGGCCCTGTCCGAAGCTACTTGAACATTGGCGTTGTTCGTGAAGTGCAGATTTGTCATGATGATATGCCCAAATCGATGCCGAGGGTAGTCGTTGAACGTTCCGCGGCAAACTGCTCCAACCCTTTCTGTAGCGGAGCTACACATTCGGTCAACCTCCACATTAGTGCAACACGCACTAATGGATACATTCAGGTGGGCCACATGCAGTGTGGCCACCATTCATAGTAGGAAGCACTACTATTGACAGAAAGCAACAGATATCTGCCAATAAGGAGCATGCATTAGGACAGAGATTCTGCCAACCACTCGTTGGCATATCCTCTCTTTATAGATATCAGTTTTAGGAGGCAAATCCAAAGTTAACATTCAAATTCAGTTCTCGTTTTCTACCAAATGGTTATTAATAAGTCTATATTAAGATCTAACTATACTTACGAAGCTAAGTATACTTAATCTAAGTTAAATACACCTACGCTTCCTCCTACACGTCGCGCACACGTATAAGCTAAAGTAGTGTGCTAAGTAAGCCCACTACACCTGGTAGCACCTTGTAGTCCGTCCAACGACCGACTACCAACACGTTCGTATGGAATACGAACGCGGGGCTGAGAACCTGCCTGTGGACACGAAAATGTCCACTGGTAGCCAGAACGTAGCTGCAACGCATGTTGCACGCGAAGACTGTCCCCACCTGGCGGATCCAGAGTAGGAGGCGCGCCAACGACTGTCAACAGTCATTGGAGAAGCAGCGGTAGCGGCGATGTTGCGTACGCTATCGCTGACAGCGCAACACGGAGTTGGTCTGGGGTTCATCATGAAGGAACAGCGCGAGGTCGCTGCTCGCGCAACGGTGTCGGCTCCGTCCACACCGCGCGTGAAGTCGTTGAAACTCCACGTGAACGGTTACGTTGGAAGAGAGGGCGAGCCTCTCCTCCGTTGGCTTGTCGAGGTTGACACTGCCATTACGGCTAGAGTATCGTCGACCTGTTGTCGAAGATTGCGTTCGCCATGCCATGCCTTGGCGGGTGAGTAAGGAGTTGGGCGTACGGACGCCGACTCACTTGCCCTACGTGCTTTAGCACGTACAAAGTATTCAAGAAGGAGCTCAGACAAGCGTTTGAGCCCCCGCAAAATGAATTTAGATCGAGGGATGAGTTCCTCGATCTGGAACAAGGTAAATATGACGTGCATGCTTACGCTCAAAGAGCGCGGTACTTGGTCTCGAACATCGTGACCAATCCGATAGACGAGGCGACAAAGGTCGTCACGTTTATGAAAGGACTTAGAGATGGCCCTGTAAAGACCTATCTCTTCCGAGAGTACCCAAGTACTGTCGAGGCAGCGATCACGCTCGCCATGCAAGAAAGCTTTAGCCTGCGACAGGCTAAACGCATGCGAACGTCCCGCGGCAGATGCCACGGCCGATAGCGAAGCCGACGGGAGGTCCCGAACCGATGGACCTCTCGAGTGCGACGACTGCTGGACTCCAGCAGCGTCGTGGATCAACGAATGTGCGTTGGTTCCGGTGTGGAAACAACGGTCACTATGGCCGTGAGTGCACAGCGCTTCTGCACGCGGCCAAGGGCCGACGTGACGATACGGGGTATCGCCACAGGCAGTAAAAAAAACTAAGGCAACCAGCACGCGCGGGGCCCCCTGCTGAGGATGTAGTGAGAGAGTCGTCAGAGGAAAGTGTGAGCCGAATCAGAAGACTCAGACCCGATCGGATTTGAGGGGATCACGAAGCGTCAAGGGTGACGCGGTTGTGTCGACAGTTGTCGACACGCAAGTTGAACAAGAGGCAGTGATCTGGTTGCGTCAGCTCCGGGAGCTGACGCGATTGGTTCTAACATCAAAGGACGCTCCGCCGTCAGGCATCGAGGTAAAAGAGGCGCGTCGGCTCCGGGAGCCGACGCTGCAAGCAGTGCGGTCGGGTGCAAATGACCTGCACCGGAAACGCTTGTTTGCTCGCGCGCAGACGGGCTGCACGACGAAGCGGTACACAATCAAGCCGGAATTGATTGCGTGTGTCCGCGGGATGATCCCGCCGAGCAACAAAAGCATGCGTACTCGCGTGCAGCCGGGCTGCACGACGAAGCGGAACACAATCAAGCTAGGCTTGATTGCGTGCGCCCGCGGGGTGATCCTGCCGGCGATTAATAGAAAACTCTGTCCACGGCCGGGCCTGGACAAAACAAGACGCGCGGAACCGGGTTCCGCACGAGAAGCGAACGGCGCAAGCGCGCCAAGCTGCGCAAGTCTCGGTCAGGGCCGAGACGCTGCAAGCAGTGTCTGCCGGGCAGACACAGCGACCGGAGACAACTGTCGAGACCCTGAGTGTCTTGACGCGTACGGATACTGGAACCCCGTATGTACTCCCGGACGACATTCCTGCGGAGTTGCCGCAGGACAAAGGTGTTCAGCACGAGATCGATCTCGTGCCGGGAACGAAGTACTGCGTGACGCGGCAGTGGCCACTGCCGCAAGAGCAAGTGAAGGCAATCGACGACTTCTTTGAAAGTCGTCGTAAGGCTGGGCAAGTGCGGGAATCCAAGTCCCCGCACAGCGCACCCACGTTCTGTGTCAAGAAGGCACAGGGCGGGTGGCGCATCGTTCATGCTTATAACAAGCTGAACGATGCGACGGTACCGGCGCAGACGCCGATACCCCGAAAAGATGTGATTCGATGGCCTTGCGCACTAGCTTCAGTGCTCTTGATCTGAGAGACGGGTTCTATCACATCGTTAAGCGCGAGATTGATATACCTCTCACGGCGGTAAGCACCCCGACCAACATGCTCTGCGCTCCGATCGACAGGCTCTGGGAGTGGCTCGCAATGCTACAAGGACTAAAGAATGCCCCTGCGACATTCAACAGGTGCATCACACACTTGTAGCACGCGGTGCGCGACTTCGCACCGAGTTATTGCGACGATGTATTCATTCACAGCCGGGCTGTGAATGGGAAGTCAGATGTGGAGATGCATAAGGAGCATCTCCGCAAGTTGTTTGCGCTCATGTGCAAACACAAACTCTATGCAAACCTGAAGAAGTGCATCTTCGGGGCTAGCAAGATACCCATCCTTGGGTGTCTCGTGGGGAAGAACGGCGTCCGCCCTGACCCAGGAAAGGTCAGAGTGATCAATGAATGGCCTACGCCTTCAAATGTCAAGGAACTGAGGCAGTTCCTTGGACTCCCCACGTACTTGTGCCAGTACGTGAGCAACTACGCAGGCAAGATTCGCCCGCTATCGCAGCTCCTAAAGAAGGACGCTGCGAGGGATTGGACGGCTGAGTGTCAGCAGGCTTTTGATGCATCCAAGCAGGGCTTGACGGAGGCGCCGATCTTGGCGGTGGCCGACCAAGATCGCCCAATCCACGTCGTGTGTGACGCGTCCGATTTTGCAATCGGATGCGCTTTAATGCAACACGATCGCGAGGGACATGATCGCGTGATCTATTACCAGTCGCGTCAGCTGAAGCCAGCTGAACGCAACTACGCAGTACATGACAAGAAACGCCTTGCCATGAAGTATGCACTCGCAAAGTTTCGAGTGTATCTACTTGGGAGTAGACCATTCGTGGTCTACACCGACCACGCATCATTGCGTACGGTGATCAAGTCGCCGCACATCTCGCAAAGAATGGCACGATGGCTTTGCGGAATACAACTTCCAGGTTGAGTACAAACCTAGACGACTTAATGTCGTGGCCGACGCGCTGTCGCGTCGACCTGATTAGGCGGTGGACAAGGCCGACGCCAATGCAATTGGCGTCGTACGTACGTCTACTCCCTCGTCGTCTCTGTTAGACGACGTGAGGTCCGCATACGCAAACGATGCGGATACGTAGCAGTTCTTAAATTCCTTCGCGGCACCTTCTGACAAGTCTCTTCAGAAGCTGACCAAACACCTCCGTCCCCGTGTACACCGATTGCTTTACAGCGCAGTTGACGACAACGCTGATCGGGTTGTCGTCCCGGACGATCCTGAGCTTCAGCTCAGGATCACTTATGAGTATCATGATGCCCCGACGTCGGGACACCCGGGTCGTGAGAAGACATACTTGCTTCTCACGCGTTGCTGCTACTGGAGTCACCAGTATAAGTGGTTACGACAGTACGTACGCGCCTGCGAGGTGTGCCAGCGCGTTAAGCCTGCACCCTTCTCGCAGGCTCCACTTCAATCACTTCCGACTCCGTCGGAGTGTTGGCAGTCCATTTCAATGGACTTAGTCTTTGGTCTTCCGCCTGATAGCAAGCGGAGGACAGGTATCGTGGTATTTGTAGACCGCTTCAGTAAGATGGTGCATCTTGCTGCAGTTCCAGCAGAAGTGACAGCCAAACCGACGGCGCTTCTGTTTGTTGACATGGTGTTCCGACACCATGGCATGCCAATCGATATCGTATCCGATCGTGATCCGCGCTTCACAGCGCGTTTCTGGCAAGAAGTGTTTACATTTCTTGGTACGCAGTTGTCCATGTCGACTGCGTATCATCCGCAAACCGACGGACAAACCGAGCGCGTCAACCGAGTCCTCGTTGACGCATTGAAGAGCTACGCTCACTCGTTCCATCGGTGGAGCGACTGTCTGCCGATGGTTGAGTTCGCCATCAACAACTCGGTGCATGTCTCGACGGGACATACACCGTTCTACGTGGATGCCTGCAGCATCCACGCGTACCGAGTGTGCTCGGTACGGTAGCTCCTTCCTTAAGTGGGGGAGGGTATCCGTTTTGCCAAAACCGAATAAACACGCTGATATGACAGACATATCAGCTGTATCGACACGCGCGCCGTCCGCGCGTCGCCCTGTCAACGAGAGCACAGTGTCTACGCCGGGCGTAGACACTTTAAACAACAACGAACAACATCCACAGGCCGGGCCTGTAGTGAACAAGGATGCCGAGCTGAACAACGAGTTCAGCTCGAAGGCTATGGCCTTTGTCCAGCGCCGACAAGCCGTCATACGGTTTGTCCAAGACGCCATTGCAGCTTCTGTCGATCGACAGAAGCTGAACGCAGATAACAATGGCAGAGAAAACTCCAATGAATTCAAAGTTGGTTCATTAGTTTTGTTAGCTTGGGTGGCTGAAGCCTTACGCACAACACGAGTCACCTAGTCTTGGTGACTTGGCGCCGACGCCTACTCGTGCGTGCCGATGCGCGTTTGCAAGACAGCCAGCTTCGACCCAAGGTCGACCTGCACGTTCGAGCCGGTCTGCAAGATCTGCGCGAGCTGGGCCTTCAACAGGGCCGGCTCCTGCCTCAACGGAGCAAACTCGGCCGTCTGGAGGCTGTTGAACGCCTCCAGACGATCTACGGAGTCTGGTGGACCAGACCCGCGGCGCCTTCCCGCTGCCTCCACCCCCACTGCGAGACGCAGAGGGGGCAACTTGCTGGGTCGTCCAGCGAATTGTTGGTCGACAGATCCGGACCCATAGTCCAGATCATTTTCGGCTTCGTTGGAAAGGATTTCCTCCAAACCACGATACGTGGAAGCGGCGGAACGTCCCGATGCGGGACGTTCCGGAAATGGTGACGGAGTACGAAGCCCGCCACCACCAAAGCCGCCGAAGGGCGTAAAACTTGGGCGAGACCTGTAGTCGCTTACAGTTCTCGATGGAGCGCTGCGCCCACCACCAGCGCTCAAAGACATCTGCGCAATCACTTTTATGCGCAGAGCCTTCAGTTCCTCGGGTACACGGACACCCGTATACCCGTTAATGTCCCGTTCGGACACGCGCACTACTCCGACGTGGCAGTGCTCGCACGCGATACCCATCGGCACCGCGCACGGAATACCCGCTTCGACTGCACCCCAGTGCCGTCGGTCAAGCTTTGGGCGCTGAGAGAAGCGCTCGTAGCGTTCGCGCGCTAAGCGAACGCGCTCCCGGTAGCCAACTGGGTCTTTGTTGAAGTTTTCAACAAAGGCACCCCAGTTTTGGCAGAGTGCCTGCCATTCGAGCACTCTGCTTCAACGGGAAGTCTTCTTATTCCCGTACCATCGGAGCTCATGAAAGAGTCCGATGTAGTAATCGCGCCTTTGACCCGGCGGCGGATCAAAGGCGAGCTCCTTAGTGGCATCATCGTCGATGATGCCATTGCACGGGTACAGTGCATACTGACTCGGCGGAGCAGTACTGCCGAAGCGAGATTGGATCTCGCTTGGAGTCGGCATCCATGGGTCGCGCACTGAACCAGTGCGCGACACAACAGTATTCGACGAAGTGGAGTCGCCTCCCCTTCGCGGGCTGGACAACGGTCCAGCATCAGCGAGCGGTCTATCGCTGCCGCTTCGCGATCGCTTCGTGCTCGAAGCGTCCGAGTCGTTCTCACGAGGACGACGGGATTCCACACTAGGATCCACACGTGTCGAAGACGAGGTTCCCTCGTCTTCTTCCTCTCCATCCTCCATGTCGGCATCGTTGCCGACATCGCATAGAGCTTCAAGCTCATCGCGGACAAGCACCATGTTGCCGCGCGTCTTCTTGTAGTCCCCAAGCGACATCGTTCGCTTGGGAGAGCTTGGCGTCGTCACAGTTGAAGTGACGACGGACATTGAAGCCAGAGAGCTTCCAGTCGCCGCTGAGGAAGCGACGGCAATGTTCCCTGCTGCAGATGCAGCAGGCGTGCCGGCGGCCTGCGTCGTTGGCGTGCTCATTCCGAATCAGGACGAGTATCTCCTCCAGAGAAGTCTTTGGATTGATCTGTCGAGACCGGCATATCAGGTCCTAACGGGGGGATGGTGTAGCGGGGCTACACATTCAGGCAACCTCCACATTAGTGCAACACGCACTAATGGTTCCATTCAGGTGGGCCACATTCAGGTGGGCCTCATGCAGTGTGGCCACCATTCATAGTAGGAAGCACTACTATTGGCAGAAAGCAACAGATATCTGCCAATAAGGAGCATGCATTAGGACAGAGATTCTGCCAACCACTCGTTGGCAGTTCCTCTCTTTATAGATATCAGTTTTAGGAGACAAATCCAAAGTTAACATTCAAATTCAGTTCTCGTTTTCTACCAAATGGTTATTAATAAGTCTATATTAAGATCTAACTATATTTACGAAACTAAGTATGCTTAATCTAGTATAAATAAACCTACGCTTCCTCCTACACGTCGCGCACGCGTGTAAGCTGAGTGAGCTAAGTAAACCCACTACACTTTCCGTAGACCAATGTTCTCGAAGACGGCTTCGTTGGGAGTTTAGCATCCGTTCCATGAGCAAGCTCATGACTTACAAGATCTCTTGAGGCTCAATAACGTCTTTTGTCGCCACAAGTTTGGATACCTCGCATCAGGAGGAAATTGAGCTGGATCTACAACAACATCATAGGCAACATGATTCAATGAGGTCTTGTTGTATATAACAACATTAAGTAATCCCGTACCAAACTCCCACCCGCTTGCTCGCATATCCATCATGTTTTCATCATCCTGGGCAAACGCGCTCATCTCGTCCTTGCGTACCTCTCTCCAGTTACGAGCAGGACGGTGCTCACTTGATTCGGCAGATGTTGTTTCAGTGGCGCACGGCCCCCCGCTACCAGCACCAACATCCTCGCCTTCCTCTTCATCACAATCACTTTCGGACCCACTCGAACCGCTTTCATCGTCGAAATCATCGGTTTCGTCATACGCAGTATCGCCGCCACATTCGTCATGCATCTGTCGCCAACCGCGCTTGCTTTCTAGCCTGGCAGCTTTGGCACGCTGTAACTCCTCATCATCGTCATAGAAGCCGATTTCCGTTTCAGTATCTTCACAGTCAGAAGTGAGTACCTCGTACTCGCCGTTTTGGCTCGGAGGTGATTCCAAATGTCCGTCACTCGAATTGGCCATTGTATTGGCTTGCTCAGATACGCTCCTGATGAACCAGAGATCGCAAGGAGTTAGATCTATGAATCCATCAATATGTTGTATGGTAAAGATGTTGTATCCAAACGCTTCATGTTGTACCTGTCATCTTGTGCAAATGCTGTATCTTCTTCCACTGGAGTTGCTGTATCCTCTTCATGTTGTACGGGACTGCACAACATACAACATCGTCCGTTAGTACATGTTGTATGATTCTTCCGGTATGCAGATTGTACCTCGATTGCAGTGGCGACGCCGGGCTTCTTTCACAGTCACTCGCATTAGGTGTCGTGGACGTTGCTGGCGTAGATCCATTCGTAGGATTGCGTGTTTACACCGTGGCCTCGACCCCTTCAGTAGTTGTTTTCTACTTCTTTTTCTTCTTCTTCGCCTCTGCAACCATCTTTCTTGCTCCCTCGCGCTCGGCTAAACCTTTGACTTCAATGCAACGTAGCTCAGAAGCAGCGAGTCGAGACTCCTTCGCCTGTTTTGCAAGTTGCGCCGCAGTTAGCTTGCGCGGCTTCGTCGACTTCGACTGGAGCTTCGCTCTCGACTTGCGCCTTGCTTTCGCCGGTTTCAGTGGCGGTGCCACCTCAACTTCCGCATGCCCATCTTCCGCATCCACTTCTCCGGCATCCGGTTCGTAGTCCTCGTCCTCTTCGTCGTCGTCGTTGTCATCTGAGATGAATTCTTCGTGCGGAGACTTTGCTTTCTGTCGCGGTAGCACCTTCCGTCCAGATCCAGCCACTGTCTTAGCAGCTACCGCGCACCGCTGTTGCGAGATCAAGCGCTTCTGCGCTCTCAGGTAGTAAACGGCCTTGCCTGTCGGTGGCGGGCGAAACGGTCGGGGCGTGTATGCCGGGGGCGGCGGGCAATACTTACCAAAGTCCGAGCCTGCATCGCGGACACCGGCCAGAAATTCAACATGCTCCTTCTGCAGCCGCTTCCTCGCCTCTGCACTCCTTCCTTCGAAGTGCTGCACGAAGCGCTGAAGGTCACTCCGTGTTTAGCGCTGGGGAATGCGCTTTGGCCCCGTTCTCGAGTCACGATTGCTGCGACTTAGCCGGCGTTTCTTCAAACGAGCACCAGCCACAGATTTGGAAGGGGGGGGGCTGGGATATTTTATGTATTTGCCGCAGGATATTTTCTGTACTACCCCTGTGCATCGGGAAGGTCGTCCTTCTATGCTAATGATTTGCTTATACATGATTTTAGCATACTTTTGAAGTTTTTCGAGACAATCCCTATTGAAACATGTTGTCAGGTACAACGTTTGGGCTTTGGGGGGTTAATCAATTTTGATCAATTTTGATTCGCTCGTCAAGATTAGAACGTTCTGAATATTTCGAGAATTCTGAATCCGCGAAACGCCAAACCACCACTGGTTGCCACCCATCTCAGCGCATACCGCTGCAGTACACCAACCGATTCAGGTTGCAGAGTGCTGAAGCTTTCCTCGCGCACCATTAGGTGTACAGTTTCGACTCACATGTTCGCTGAGAGGAGAGGTCTAAACCACACCATTATACTATGATGGGTGAATCGGATCGACAAGTTGCGTGAGGCAGAGTGCCCGGAGGCGTTGATGCCGGGGGGAAGCGGTCGCATATCGGACTCCGTCGAGCTCGAAGACCCCTCTCTGCTTCTAATAAAAGACCTGAAACGCCAGCGCTTTGTTATAGCGCGCTCGAAAGAGCTGTGCTCTACTTCGGATGCACACCAGCAGCGACGTGCAGGGTAAGGTAGACGCAGCCAGCCTTCTCGACGTAGTAGATACGAAATTGAGGGTGTGATATTGGGTGGGGTTCATCATATATCAGCTGTGGCTATCGCTGTGTAAATCTGATTGGTTAAATATTTGCCGATTTCGTTCAAACCAAAGTTTGTAGAGATTTCTGGTTAATCTGTCCTACATAATGAAAGTGGTTACATCTTTCAGATGGTTGCATATTCACGAAGATATCGGTAATGCTACGTTAACGCTGGGACAGTAAAATCTGCACATAGTATTTCAAAGATAAAGCCAAAAAATAAAACATGTGATGGAGGGGGCCAGTGGTCTTTGGACGGGTTAACTCAAAAAGGAATCGAGAGTGGTGGAAGATCGTTCAGTAGTAGTGCGTTTCTAGCCCTCGTACTTAGCTAGTCAGATACCCTGAATGGCAATAGAGAGACCAACGTGCTCGACGGGAATAATAGTTAAGTGAGCTCCCCAGAGAGTAGAGATAATGTTGCGCGCCCCCCGCGCAAGGGAGAGGGGAAAGTGGGATGATAGCTAAACAGCACATCGGACCCGGGTTGTTATATATATTTCCTCTCTTAAAGAGCCATTAAGGAAAGCGGTTAACACATCCATTTGATGGACGTGTAGGTCTTTGATGGTGGCAATGACATGGAGCGAACGGAGCAACTCATATCGAGCAACAGGAGAGAAAATCTCTGTATAATCCACCCCATATATTTGTGTATTGCCCCCTACAACAAGCCGTGCTTTGAACCGTTCCACAGTGCCATCGGGTTTGTACTTCACGTCAAACACCAAATGGCATCCTAACAACTTGCGATCTTTGGTTAGAGACACAAGTCCCCATGTCTGATTAGCCACTAACGCCTGATACTCTGCTTGTAGTGCAGCCTCCTACTGTTTGGCACATGGGCCGTGTCGTGCCTCTATGAGGGACAGAGGAATTGGAATCGCCTTGGTTGTTACGGTCGCAACGTCGATTGCGACAACATAACCCCTCAGCCTCGAGTTGGGAGTCCTTGTTCGACGCTACCTTGGTATGGGCGCAACTGACATTCTAGGAGCCTCGCCTCTCTCTGCTACCGAACTCGTAGGTATCGGTGAGTTTGTTCGGGGCCTTTTATTTGAGGTGTCTGAGTGAGCCACCGACTCCCTGGCCCTTTTGCCAAGAACATACACCTTATTGAGTTCCTCCTCACTTAAGTTGAGTACTATGTCGTGTAGGATCACAACGAAAGTTCCCCGTTCTGTACAGGAACGAGCCCTACCAACAACACTCTCTGAGGTGTTGGGTTTCGGCCGGGCACGGAAAGCTCCGCGCCGAGGTCTAACGGTGTTGAACCTTCGGGTGAAATGCCGTCGGATCTCCTGATTGGCCCGGGCGGACAAGATTGACATTTACCGCGTTTGAGTGACAGGTACTCAGAGGGCTCAGTCGGTCCTTATATAAAGCCGGCTGAGTACTCTGAGTAGTCAGTATTGCGAGGAGTGTTTTAAACACTCGGATTAGTGGCGGGCACATAATTAGTACTTAGCTCGAGTCGTCGGTCGCGTAGGCTCTGTTCACACTTGATATTTGTATAGGGATCTAGGATTAGATATATATGGGGTTACAGAACCCCTAATTAATAAATCAGAGCAGAATTTCCCCCCAAAGGCAAACGGGTCAAGTCCGTCCACGGTAAGCCTAGCTAGCTAGCTGTGGGGCCTGGATACTCGACCTCGGCGGGTTAATGTCTGCCGGTGAACTCAAGGTACATTGACCGAGAGTTCATCCTGGTAATGCCATGAGAGAGAAGTGGCCGAGTGTTGAGGCAGAGAGAAGTCTCTGAGTGTGTTTGCTGGGCGCGAGGCAGAGCCCCCCAGCGTACCTGGACTTTCACCGAGGGTTTCCTTCGGCTCCCCTGTACAAGGTCTTGACTGACCCGGTACCCTTCCTAACTGAGGGACCACAGAGGAATAGCGTGAAAACGCGAACCTAAGTGCATCCGAACCCTCGCTCGTGGTTCATGGTGCACATTTGAGGGTACACCTACCTAACCGACAGTGCACAGAGGCATCGTCCAGCCCGGTGTAAGGGATCGGATCTGGTCTTCAGAATTTATCCCAACAAAGCTGAACCGACCTTTCGGGGAAGGGAGCGTGTTGTTGGTAGGGCTCGTTCCTAATCGGAACGGGGACTTTCGTTGTGATCCTACACGACAACTAGTGCCGCGACCCGGGACTGGTGTGACCTATTGTGGGTTGTTTGGTCTGTGTAGGTGCTACCCTAACGAGCTTTGGAGAAGAAGAAGAAAAGAAAAAAGAAGAAAAACGAAAATGGCTAAAGGATCCTTAGCGGTACCAGCTACGCCGATGAAATCGGGACGAATCGAGATGGAAGGAGGTCCAACCCCCCAAACTGGGAGCGGAGGGCGCCTTTCATCTATCTCGGAAAGGTCGGTGAGTTTCGATGAGTCGGCCGGAGGAATTTCCGAAGCCAAGGATGAAGAAGTGAATGAGTACGAAGACTCGAAAGCGGATGGATACGATTTTGGCGATGATTAGGATGCCTCGGACGAAGCTAGGGTGTCCGCAGGACGCAGCGGAGCTCCACGCCCCATCACACGAAACCTCGCCGGCGAATTTGATGAAGTGGCCAAGCCAGAGCCCGCACGCGATGACGCTGGAAGCGATAACGAGGTCTCAGGTAAGAAACCAGCGGATGAATTAGTCATCAGAAAGCTCCTTGTTAATCACCCGCCCATGAACAGCAGCACGCCTGCGGCTAACCGAGTGATCGGTCGGATTTTAGACCAAATGATGGAGTCGGATGATTGTATTCGACAGTTCACGCCCAAGGCCGTGCACCAAGCCCTCTGGGTAGAGCTGAGTGGCGAATTGGCGTGGCCCGTGAACACTATGTCGGCCGTGAAGGTGGCAGAAGACATGGTGTCACTACTCAGAGCGATGGGACTTGAAACTCAGACGAATCCGTCTGAGGCAGCCCTCCGAGATTGGCCCCCGGTAATTGCTGGCAAAGAGCTAAAGCGGTGGAAGAGGAAGCTTCGGCTCAGCTTTGGAACGTCCGACATCGGGTTTAAGGCGCCTCCCACGGCTCGACCGAAAGGGGATGCAGACCCTTCACAGATCCCGCTACCCCAAACACCTAAGAAGCACGAACATGGAAAGGAAGCGACGATGACGGGGAGTTCGGGGTGAAAACGGAAGGGACACCGTACTTTCAAGACTCCCACATGGTGACTCCTCGGTCGTCCAACAGAACAGATCGGCTAGCCCGAGACACAGAGTCCTCTAACGGCCAACGAGGTAACGCGAGGGCATCGTCAGGGTGGTCACGCCGACGCTTTGTGCCTCGGGACGACTCCTCGGATGACGATAGCGCTGAAGATGACTATTACCGGAAGGAAGACGCTGAGTACGATGATCCAAGCGACGAACTGGCTAGGCAAGTGGGAGAGGTTAGCGAGATGGAACGATTGAACTCTACTCTGAGGCTTGAGGTTGTGACTCACAGACCCCTCGCCCAGATCAAAGCCTTCTCAGGGCTACGTAACAAGAGCGAAAATTCGATGCAATGGCTACGAACCTTCGTCTACGAGATGAAGGGGACTCGCACCCCTCCGAACGAGTGGTGTATGGCTTTCGAGTTAAGTCTCCGAGATGGAGCCTTGCATTGGTACCGGCAACAACCCCGCAAGCCGAAGAGTCAGTGGAAATTACTCAGCGATGCGTTCATTAAGTACTATTGCTCGCAATTCCGCCAGTCCGCGAAAGCTCGGTACTACTCGGCTAAGCGCGAAGGCAGCGAGCATGTGTGCGACTACCTGAATCGACTGAACGGCTACGCCCGCAACGCAGGCGTGCAATTTGAGAAGGGAGGACACGAGGCCAAGGTCCACGAGAACCGATTCCTGGAATCATGCGGAGACCGAGGTCTCGAGAGGCGTCTGTGTCATCTCCGCGTGAAGGACATTCACGAACTGGAGGATAGTATCAACGATATCCTCAAGTCGGAGGAACGAGGCTCGACTAGAGAAACCTCTGCGTACCTCTCCCCAGGGCGAGACCGCTCTCACGGTCGTGATGAGCGGCGTGCAGAGACCCCGAGGGATGGATATCGACGGGACCGCCACGACCGACACGGACGCGGATATGACCGTCGAATGGACGACTCCCGTCACACGCCCCGTATCTCACTCGCGGAAGCCTCTCTGTCAGAGATGATGGCTGAGCTGCAGTTCTGCGAGTCGAAACACGGGAGGTCAGAACGCTCGAAGTCTCGGGACATGCGTCGGAGCCTCAATGACAG
Organism: Phytophthora fragariaefolia; assembly: GCA_030267785.1. NCBI lineage: Eukaryota > Oomycota > Peronosporomycetes > Peronosporales > Peronosporaceae > Phytophthora > Phytophthora fragariaefolia. The sequence goes on from BSXT01000049.1 coordinate 33,497, forward strand.
TAGCAGTGAAGATGCTGAGGATCGGTTGACAGATGAAGATCAATCGGGAAGCGATTACGCTGATCCGTACTACTCTGACGAGCATGATCGTCACGTCGCGGCCGCCAACGACGCTGAGCGCCGAACCGAGGCAATCGGGACGTACGGCCGAATTGAAAACCGCGGCCGTCGCGGAGACTTCCTCTACAGATGGCTCGACCGCAACTCCCGCCACCAAGGTCTTGACCGACGAAGTCGTCAGTATGGACCGTGTGCGGCATGCGGGGGTGCTACCACTCCGCCCACTACTGTTTCAAGCGTTGTAAGTTATGCAAGCAGGTGCACGACGCCGGTCAGTGCGAAGCCTTCCAGACCATGACCACCTACCTCCGAACGAAGGTCGATAAGAAAGATCTCCCGGTGGAGCTACAGAGCCTTCTCTTCAGCGGCGATTTAAACTAGGCAGCCCGCCAACTGAAACTGGGTTGGTCCCAATCGGGCTGCCACAGTTAGCCTCCCCACCGGTAGACGCAGACTGCGTCTATGCGTTTGTGGGTGAGAGCAAATGGCTGAAGAACCAACAAAGAGAAGAAGTGAATGAAGTGAACACGACGGAAATTGAAAAGGAGAGAAACGGAAGTTTCGGTGGAGGTGAAAGTGAAAGTGATAAAAGGAAGACTGAGGAATAGAATAGTGGTGTCTCAGAAGGTTTGGTGTCGAGCGTCACTAAAAAAAACCTGGTATGACTACCAACCTGAGAATGTCATTAAACTGTTGTCAGATGAAAGACTTGGGTGGTGGTCAGCTCAGAAGTTTGCAAACGAGTGCGAATGAGAGCTCGGGTCCAAGGTGCTGTGAATAACGCACGCACGAGGATTCTGTTGGATACAGGAGCGAATGTTAGCGTGATCTCGGAGCGTTTCGCCAAACAACTTCGTTTGCGCGAAGTACGAGACCACGGACGCTGTATGGAAATACAGGGATTCACCAAGGGAACGATGGCAACAACCAAACGAGTCCTCACTAAAGTAACACTGGGGTGGAATCAAGTGTATGAGTATGAACTATGGGTTATGGACCATGGAGCCGGGGTGGACGTAGTCCTCGGGACGGATTTTATGATTCCGGCTAGTGTGCGTCTAGACCTCTTTCATGCGACTGCTCGGCTTCCTGACGAGGTTGAAATTCCTCTCATTAAGACGCAGCGCATGGCAGGCACGCGGGAAGAAGGTCCTCATGTCCCTGACGGACGCACCGAGGTCTTGACTATTCCGGGGCATGAGGCGAGAGACTATCGGCAAAATGCGGCAACCCCCGACCAACGAGACTCATGAGTTATGGGTTAGGAGGACGAAGGAATTAATACCGAAGTTAGTGGAGTTTCGACGAGGCCGTCCACGGCTGGTACGGGTGACGAACATCTCGGATCGTTTAGTCACGTGCCCAGTGCATCTACCTCTCTTGCTGTGGGTCCCCAGAGGGGACCTACCGAGGACGGAAGGGTACGTGCGACTAGGTTCGGACAAGTATAACGAGTGGCGAGTCCTCGCTTACTCCCGTTCAAGAGACTCAGATCTCTATAAGGCTGAAGGCGAGATCTACAAACGATGGCTGGCAGCCCAACCATCAGCGGTGGAAAGAGTGTCGTACACGACTCCCACAAAGATCCTGAGACGACCGAGCGAATCCTCGGAAGGGGGCATGTCTGATAGGCATGATCAGGCGGAGTGCACCGCCGCTACACCAGAACCTTCGACAAGGATGGTAGCGGAGGTGGTGCACCAAGAGGAGGCACGTCCGAAACTTACCGCACACTCTGATAGGGTGTCGGAGGGTTCGGAAGTGGTCCAACTGAAACTGGAAGGAGCCTATCTCGCTGCCGCTACAGTGTCAAAAGATTGGGGTGATCGCGACGCTCCGAATGCGTCAGAACACCCGGTAATGCTATTGGGTTTGAAGATTATGCCCGCGAATTGGCGTTTCTGCCGGACCTTACCGAGGCCGCCTCTACTACGCTCGACTATACTGGACCACACGTTTGGCACTCGTCTCTGAGCGTAGAGCAGCAGGATGGCATGGTGAAGGTTCTGAAGAGCCATGAACGAATCATGATCTCGAGTGGGAATGCTCTACCGCCACCGGCCTACGGCGTGGTGTGCGATATCGATGTTCAAGAGCATCCCCCTATCAAACAGAAGGCTCGGAGGATACCGCTTCGACATCTGAAACAGCTTTATGAGTTGCTGAAGGGATTGTCGAAGGCGGGGATCATCGCCTTCTCGGATAGCTCATGGGCATCGCCTATTGTGATTGTTTTGAAGAAAAACGGAGTGGACATTCGCTTATGTATTGATTACAAGATGGTAAACTCCGTTACAGCTATTTTGGAGTACGCGATGCCTTTGGTTGATGACTTTTTTACGGACATGGAGAAGTATCTGTGGTACTGCTCCCTTGATGCTGCCAGTGGATTCTGGGCAGTGATGATGACTCAGAGACCTCGGAAGATCTCTGATTTTGTTTGTGCAGTGGGACATTTCGAGTGGCTTCGAATGCCGTTTGGATTAAAAAACGCCCCGATGATCTATCAGCGGATGATTGACAACGCTCTGTGGGGATTCGTTCAACCCCGAGGAGGTTGGTCCGCCTTCGCGGAACGCGTCCGGATGGCTGAGGCTGCTGATACAGCCGTCGGTGGTTCACCTACCGACACCGCTACCCATGGCCGAACTCGGTTCGAAGCGGACCGTGAAAGCTCGGATATACCTGACTCCCTCTCCGCGGTCGTGAACGACCCACGGGGTGGCATGTTCGTTAGCGGCGAGGCCGACCAGTCCTCGCTAGTACCGGGTTTTGGACGAAGGTCGTTCGTTGATGATATATGTTTCGGCGGTGAGTCATTTGACTCCTGCCTCGACACGTTAGATCGACTATTGAGTCGCTTCGAAGAATGCCGGATTAGTGCCAGTTTTACCGAGAGTATATTTGTACAGCCCACGGTCGACTTCTTGTCCCACGCGGTTTCACGGGAAGGGTTGCGAGCTGATGCGAAGGAGCTTAAAGCTATCACCGAGCTCTCGTTCCCGAAGACGAAGAAAGGTGTACAAGACTTCCTCGGCGCACTGAATTATTATAATTGGTTTATCCAAGACTTCGCGGTCTACGGTGCAGCCCTCTATCAAGTGCGCGAGGAGGACTTTGGACCCGGTGGAGACCTGTCCACTGCTAAACGAAGTTTCACAGCGCTTCAAACGAAAGTTGCTGATGCTCCTATTCTGAAGCACTTTGACGGAGCCAAGGAGGTCCATGTGATGCTGTTTGCCAACGACTGGGCTCTGAGCACTACGCTTATGCAAGAGCATGATGGGGCCATGCATCCAGTTCGCTTTTGTGGCCGTGTGCTGAAAAACAATGAGGTGAATTACCACCCGGCCGAGAAAGAGGTGTTAGCGCTGCTACTACTACTAAAGACATGCTACACTCAGTTGGCCGGGCGTACGTTTAACGCCTATACCAGGTTTTCGACATTGGGGTGGATCAATACGTCCTAGACACTCTTCGGACGGTCCACCCAGTTCGCGGTCATGCTGTCTCCGTGGCACCTGGTGGTCCACCGAGTCACCGAGGATGACAGTGCATTCGCCCAACTGCTCCACTCCACGATCACAAATTTTGTAGGGCTAGACAAGGCTTTACAACGCGTCGCACCACCCTCCAAACGGACTCCGATGGTTCGGATGGACCCGGAGCTGCTATACGCACGCCTACAGAACGACGATCGAGGTTTCTTCCTGTCATTCGACGGCTCGGCCAAGACAACGAAGCATGGAGGGTATGAAAGCTGTGCATGGATTCTCTGGCAACTCCCTGACCGGAAGATAGAGGTCGCTGCGAGTGCTTATCTCGAGAGCACAACGGTGAATCAAGCGGCGTACATGGGTATGAACGAGTGCTTACGCGCCGCGCAAGCCTATGGCGCAACCGACCTAGTCGTCGTTGGTGACTCGAGACTCGCAATCCAGCAATCTCTAGGGGTGATCGCATGCCTGAAGGAGTCGCTTTTGACTCAGCTGATCATACACCGACAGCTCGTTGCGAGATTTCAATCCGTCAGATATCTCCACGTCACCCGAGAATACAACGCTTCGGCGGACTCGCTGGCAGGAGAGTCGTTGGCGGCAAAGGAAGCCGAAACAACATTAACCGAGGAGTCGAAGAGCAAGCTGGAACAACTAAACCGAATTCACGAGGTCATCTATGAGAGACCGAACCGAGAAGTCACACAAGTCAGTACCCTGAGGACTCTGTCCGAGGATATGGTGCCTCAGCGTGGTAATTTTTTCGATTTCGCACTTAAACCGAGGTTCATAACGGCTATAACTAGGCAACATACCCAGGCCGCCAAGAAGCGAGTGAGATTTGCGGACACCCATGATGAGGACTCTGAACGTTAACTGTGGAACCAGAACCACCGGATCGACCAAATGACGCTACCCCCGAGTCCTCTCACGTTGAAAATGGTGAAATATTCCCTGAGGCAGCCGAACGGCCGCCTAGTGCTGAGGATGTCGATCCATTGGAAGTGCAAGAAGAACGACGCCTTAGAGTTGGCAGAGCTCAAGACGAGGAACTTCGCTGGGCCAACCTCAAGTTGGTGTTAAAGGCCGAAAGCGCGAGTCTTGGATATAAAGCTGTCCGTGAGGCCTGGAAAATGGCGGACCGATTTGTGCTGAGCGCCGACGGTTTACTATATTTCTTAGGAGAGAACCGTCGGTGGGGCAAAGATCGGATGAACGAGACCATCCTCCGCCTAGTGGTACCGATAACGATGGTTCAAGAAGTGTTACAGAGCTGTCATGACTCACTGGAAGGAGGTCATCAAGGTATCGTCCGAACCTTCCATACTGTCAAAGCAGATTATTATTGGATCGGTGTATACGCAGATGTTGAGAGGCACGTGAGGTCGTGTCCATATTGCAGCTCAAGTAAGAGCCGTCTTCAGCTACGAGGATACTCCCCGGGGAACATCCTGGCAGAGCGACCACTCCAGATTGTATCAATGGCTTTCGTCATCCCTCTACCGAAGTCTCGGAGGGGCAACACCGCGTTGCTCCTATTTCAGTGTGCATTTACTGGATTTGTCATGGCGAAGGCTATGTCGGATACCTCCGCACTCTGCGTCGCGCAAGCTTTCGAAGAATGTGTGTACAGAAGGTTCGGAGCACCATCTTTAGTCAGACATGACCGAGATCCCCGCTTTTTGAGCGAAGTTTTCCAAGCCTTTGCGGAGATGATGCAATCTCGGTCACGGGCGACTTTGAGTTATCGGCCACAAGCGAATGGCCAACAAGAACGCTCAGTGAAGACAGTAATGCAGTCAGTACGGGTGTACGCTGAGGACCCCCTCCAACAGGATTGGGATGAGCTTGTGGAGAGGCTAGTTTTCGCGATTAATAACTCGCAAGACACCACTCGGAAAGATACACCGTTTTATCTGGTGCATGGGTGGGATGCTCAATCGACACTCAAGGCGATGGCGTCTTCCTTGAAACGAGGGTTCGGCAAACAATCAGATGCCTTAGCATGGAGAAGGGAAGTCAACCGCCAGCAAGAAATAGCGTTGAAGATGGCCAAAGAGTATCAGGCGTTTGAAAAAGCGAGAAGAGCGAGTGAATACAATGACTCTCTGAGCAGACAAAAAAAGGCGTCTCTACCTCGACAGAGGGTTAACGAGAGCTCGGAAGGCAATCCAGAAGACGCAGGGGATACGAGTACACCGGTGAGCGAGAGTCCGAAGTATCTCTTTGAGCCGGACGATAGAGTGTGGCTGTACATGGAAAGAGTCAGACCTGGTCTCACTAAGAAACTGGCGCATCGTTGGCATGGGCCCTTCCGAGTAAAAAGGAAGGTTGAAGAATATGTGTATGAACTGGAGCTCCCGGATAGAAGTGGATATAGATTCTACCCAGTGGTCCATGTGTCTCGGTTGAAGGCAGTGAAAGAATTCGGTGACCGGCCGAAGGTCCGGTTGACCCGAGAGCTTACTGACGAAGCGAGGCTTGACTTCGACAAAGAGTTGTTACCTGAAGATAGTTGGGAGCCAGACTCGCTGGCAGGAGAGTATGAAGTCGAATCCATCATGGACGACCGAAGACCAATGGAGACGAGTACTCGGAGGTCGGTCAGAGAGTTCCTAGTGAAGTGGGTTGGCTATGATGAGCCAACATGGGAGCCAATGACTAACCTCTCGTGCGGAGGATTACTCTAGGATTATTTGCGTGAGAAACGCAGTTCTCAGAGGTTCCAAATGGAACCTGCACGAAAAATGGACTGCGGGCGGGGATGTACAGCCTGCCCTGCAGAAGAAGCTACTGTACGATGATTGCATGATTTTATGTTTGTATATGATGTGAACGAAATTTCGGATATGGATTTGACAAAGTGAATTGACTATGGAAATTGACGTGGAAAGAATGATGAAACGATGTTAAACCTCTGAATTAGCGGAATGTGGTTGCTAAATAAATGGAAAATAAGTCAGATGACAGACCGAAACTTAAATCTCAGCCGTCGTTGCGAGATCAGCCAAGACGTCAAGTCTAGCCTGAGCAGGGGCAGTAGCCCCAAGCTCGGCTTGGACGTTCGCTTGGTCAGCCGCTGGGATCGGAGTCCTAGCACTTGAGGCGTCGGACGGTGAGTCAGCAGCTGCAGCGGCATCTGCGGCCGCATGAGCTCGCGCGTAAGAAAACTCTTGGACCCACGGCGCAGTGACGTGGGACTGCCTCAACGCGGGGTTCACCACAATGGCTGCACCAACTTCCTCCCGGGTCGAGCCTTCAGGGACAAAGAGCGGAACAGAGGGGTTGCACGGGGCAAACGTCGTATTGACCGAGTGCTCAGCCGGCAACCTCACCCAACAGTTTCGCCAAGGCTGTCGGACATCCAGATCCACAACTTCGGCAGTCCAAGCCGCAGTACTCGGAGCCCAAGTGAGGATCTCGAACGAGTACTGCAGCATCGAAGGGTCCAGCAGGATCTCCGGTGGACACTTGATCTTGCCGCTAGCATCCGGGGGCATCAGACCCAGAACAGCTTGGGAATCTGGAGCCGGAGACGATCAGCACGCAAGTTCCGAGCTTTGTCGTAAGCCCGCCACGCTGTTTCCGTCTCCCGATACTCGGGCGTGTCGTACCCGATCCGGTCAGAGAGCTGCTGGAGCCGTTGCTCGACAGCAGCAACCGAAATCCAGTGGGCACGTTCCCAGAGGGCAAAGCCGAGGTCCGAGTGCTCGGTCCTCCCGACAGCTGGCCCTGTGAACTGACGCCAAAGCTTCACCACAATGGCGACCCCCGAAGCCCGGATCGAAGTCGGCTTGTCGGGCACAAAGTCATCCGCACCGAAGGTGCAAGGAGACTCTGGTAAGCGGGCTCGAAGTCTCTGCCATGGGTGTAGTGGGTCCTCCCAATCGGCAAAGGCTTGGATGCCAGCGATCGAGCACTCGGTGACCCGATCACTGGCAATGGGCTAGGGGATGCGTGCGTTCAATATCTCGCACCAAGCCTCTTGAGCCCCCGGAGCCGTGAATACAGGCTCCAACAGAGGGTTGGGAAGCTTCCGTGACGGCCGTACTCGAGGCTGCGGGCCTTGGGTTGGAGCCGGAATAGTAGTCACAGGCTCGAAAGCCGTAGACCGAGTTCCGGGCATCGTGGACAGGGTGGCTGTAACCACTGTCCAGGCACGCGAAGCCGAAGCTTGCCGAGGCGTCGGAGTGGCCACCACACGAGCTGGAGGGACTGGACCCGCGTGGGTGTTGGCCACTTGACGACGTGCCGAGGCCGACGTCACCATCGCTGCCGAAGCCGCGGCCACCACTGCCGCCGACTCAGCAGGATCGGGTACGGACGCCGGGCTTGCCACCGAAGCTTGGGTGGCTGCGGGCATGCGTAAGGGTGTCGCTAAGCCCAGCACCAAAGCGTCAGGCGCAGCCTCGTTCTCGGCTACAACCATGGACCGAAGCCCAGCAGTCGTCGACGCCGCGCAAGTGGGCCGACCGTCACGCCGAGGCTGGGAGACCACCGGGGACGGGAACACTCCCCCGGGGGCAACAGAAGCTTCGGACGCGGCTCCGTCTGCCCCGAAAACTCCATCGCCGTCGATCTCAACCGGTACCGAAGCCTTGGTACCGGGAGTAATACCCCGTGACATCACCGGCGTGCTTGGAAGTGAGGCAGTTGATGCCGTCGACGACGCTGGGGGTGCTGGGGTCCGAGAGATCGGCGAAAACGGCGGATCCGACCCACTTGGAATGGACGCAAACGACAACACGTCACTGTCGGCCGAGACCGCAATTCCAGAGATCGGCGCCGACGAAATCGAGAGTGAGGCGGCCGGGAGCGAGGAAGGAACACTCTGAGGAGGCCCGCTGCTGCTGACCACAGCAGAGGCTGCCTGCTTCGCAGCTTTCCGAGCCTTCAAGTCCACTGAAGGCCGACCAAGCCGCTGCTTTTTCTTGGGCGTTGGAGGCGCGGACTGAAGCTTGGCGGACGACTTGGCTGGCCTCTTACCCTTGCCTTTGGGAGCGCGGAAGGGACGATCGGGCCTGTGTCATCTGAATCGTCGGAGCCGACAGTCAGAGACGTCGAGGACCCTGACTTTGCAGCAGTTCCATCAAGCGACCCTGATGAAGCCGGAGGTGCCAGCCCAGAACCCTCTGAAGACCCAGAAGCTGCTGGCGGAGGTGGAATCGCCAACTGCAGTGCACCCAATTCCTCCAAGAAAGTAGCAAACGCAGCCGGCATTGCGGATGCAAATGCCGAGCTTGCTCCACCGGAGACAGAGCTCTGTCAGTCGCTCTGCTCCAGGTACTCTCGGAGCTGGCGAAGCTGCACGGCATACGAGGAGATGCCGGCCTTGAATTGCTCGCGGTCATGGCGGATGACCTTGTGGGTATTCACCAGTGACTTGTCGAGACGACGACAGCGCTGCTCGAGGACCGCGGCAGCTTGAGAGCTCTGTTCCAACGCAATGTTGGTCGCCACAAGCTGCCGGGCAGCATCGGCATGATCAAGCCGGATGCGCCGAAAGTTCTCGAGAGCAGCGTTGCGCTCGTGCGAAGCTTGGTTGCACAAGTGCTCTGCTTTAAGCCGGAGGTCAACCTCACGACGGAGCGAAGCTTCGGAAGCGGCCAACCGCGCCTCCAGCGAAGCGACGTCATCCCGCAACTCCGTAGGCTCGTACTCCCAAGGGGCAGGCGAGCGAGGGACCGGAGCCAATGCATCGACTACGTCCGAGAGCGACCCAGCAGCCTCGAGGGGCTGGTCGAGCTCGTAGTCGGTGCGGAGGGGTGGTCGACGGTTCAAGTCGACCACCAAGCGGGCCAGAGCCAAGAAGTGGCTCTGAGTAGACTCCTGCACCTGCCGGACCGTGCGATCGGTTCCGGCGGTGACGATGTCCTCGATGTCCTCCCATCGGACAGAGGAAAAGCGAGACGCCCCAAGGGGAACGGACGAGGCCTCGGGCGCGTTAGCAGCCGAACGAGTACCATCGCCAGAAGCACCTGAACCGGAGACCGAGCCTTGAGGCTGGGAATCCGCCGAGTCGGCACCAAGAGCAGCCTCGGGTGCATCCGCGGCCGAACGAGGAGCAGCCCCAAGTACCGGACTCAAGGCATCGACCGGTTGAGCCAAGGATGGCTCTGAGCCCGCACCACTAGCGTCTCCAGTGGACGCAGTGGTCGGAGAACGGGGCGCCGAAGCCTCGGCGACCCCGGCGAGTGGAGGACGCGACGGAGAATCTCCGCCGGCCCCGACGGAAGTTGAAGGCGGTGCCATGACGGAGACCGAAGTCTCAGGCGAAGCCGCAGGAGGAGAAGCGTCGACACCGAGAGCGCGGAGAGCGCGGGCTTGAGCACGGGCCAGAGAACTCTGACCCCGAGCCATCAAGTTGGGAAGTGAACGGCACTGCAACGCTCGCCACTCACGAGGGTTCGGCTTGCAGTGGGGGCAGTTGAGGTGTTGGAATTCGACCGGGCACGGAAAGCTCCGCGCCGAGGTCTAACGGTGTTGAACCTTCGGGTAAAATGCCGTCGGATCTCTTGATTGGCCCGGGCGGACAAGATTGACATTTACCGCGTTTGAGTGACAGGTACTCAGAGGGCTCAGTCGGTCCTAATACAAAGCCGGCTGAGTACTCTGAGTAGTCAGTATTGCGAGGAGTGTTTTAAACACTCGGATTAGTGGCGGGCACATAATTAGTACTTAGCCCGAGTCGTCGGTCGCGTGATTAGCCGCAGGCTCTGTTCCTACTTGATATTTGTATAGGGATCTAGGATAGATACATATGGGGTTACAGAACCCCTAATTATTAAATCAGAGCAGAATTTCCCCCCAAAGGCAAAAGGGTCAAGTCCGTCCACGGTAAGCCTAGCTAGCTAGCTGTGGGGCCTGGATACACTCGGCCTCGGCGGGTTAATGTCTGCCGGTGAACTCAAGGTACATTGACCGAGAGTTCATCCTGGTAAAGCCAAGAGAGAGAAGTGGCCGAGTGTTGAGGCAGAGAGAAGTCTCTGAGTGTGTTTGCTGGGAGCGTGTTGGTAGGGCTCGTTCCTATCCGGAACGGGGACTTTCGTTGTGATCCTACACGACAACTAGTGCCGCGACCCGGGACTGGTGTGACCTATTGTGTGTTGTTTGGTCTGTGTAGGGGCTACCCTAACGAGCTTTGGAGAAGAAGAAGAAAAGAAACCCTTCCTCGAAAGGTCGGTTGAGCTTTGTTGGGATAAATTCTGAAGACCAGATCCGATCCCTTACACCGGGCTGGACGATGCCTCTGTGAACTGTCGGTTAGGTAGGCGTACCCTCAAATGTGCACCACGAACCACAAACGAGGGTTCGGATGCACTTAGGTTCGCGTTTTCACGCTATCCCTCTGTGGTCCCTCAGTTAGGAAGGGTACCGGGTCAGTCAAGACCTTGTACAGGGGAGCCGAAGGAAACCCTCGGTGAAAGTCCAGGTACGCTGGGGGGCTCTGCCTCGCGCCCAGCAAACACACTCAGAGACTTCTCTCTGCCTCAACACTCGGCCACTTCTCGCTCTTGGCTTTACCAGGATGAACCCTCGGTCAATGTACCTTGAGTTCACCGGCAGACATTAACCCGCCGAGGTCGAGTGTATCCAGGCCCCACAGCTAGCTAGCTAGGCTTACCGTGGACGGACTTGACCCTTTTGCCTTTGGGGGGAAATTCTGCTCTGATTTATTAATTAGGGGTTCTGTAGCTGTAACGGGGCCAAGCTGGCCGGCCCCTCCCCTTTCTGGGAATAAGGAGAACTGACAGTCCGGGACCGATTGTTCTCCTTAGTGTCTGACACACCAGCGGTGTGTCGCACACCCGGACCTCCCAATAGAATATTCCGTCGGGGGTCTCCAGGTTATCATATTCCTGCCCGAAGGGTCGGCCATATTTAAGAGGTTAGGGGTCCCTCACGCCAGTCATTCAAGATATACAAGGATTCATTATGCAGATAGAAAGCAGTGGATAGAGATCCAAAACGGGGTGTTATTAATACAGTCAGTTAACATCTAACCTTGGGGTGTGTAAGTCGATTGGTACCGGGTGCCAATAGCGACCGGGAAGGCCAGGCCTTTTACACATACGGTAGTGCAGTGACGCCCGGCGTCTGCCCAGGTTAGTGCGTTACGCTTCCTTATCGCTACGGTGCGTGTACACTTGGTAGCACTTGTAGTTAATCCCGCGACCGGCGCGGTTATCTACAATCAAGGTCTCACTGGGTACGGAAGACTCAGGGAGTCGGTTGCCGACCAGGCAGGACTTTCCTCATCTCACGGATACCCATTGGGCGACACTGGAAAAGATGGCCAGCCTCCTGGGCGAGGCAGCCTTCGCTGGATTTCCCAACCTCTCGGCAGAGCAGCAGAAGGCGCGCGTGGAACGCTTCGACAAGTACGAGTCGTCGCTGATTGCTCACGTGAGCGCTGCTGCGCAGGAAGCCGCTCGTGCGGCGATGCGAGCTGAGGCACAGAATGCGACACAGGCGTCCGCCACGAACGCGGCCTCGTTCGCTGCGCGCCCAATCACGACGAAGCCCGTCAAGATGTCGATCCCGACGTTCGACGGCAAAGACTCCGACAGTCTCGTGTTCTGGATTCGCGAGATCGAGATCGCGCTGAGCGCTGGTCAGATCTACGACGCGCGAGCTCAGGTGGCGTTCGCGCTGTCCAATCTTGGAGGGCGCACACGCGCATGGGCCATGGTCCGCGAAACGGCTACTCCGGTATATATCACCTCGTGGTCGTTCATGGAACAGGAACTACGTTCCACCTTCCTCCTGGCCAATGTGGCGTATCGTCATCGCTCCAATTTCTTGTGATGCAAGCAAGGCAAGCGGTCGCTTCAAGACTACGTCATGGAACTCCATAACCTCGAAGCCGCCATGGCCGGCGCACCCCTCTCAGCGGACGTCAAAGTGACGGTCTTCATGGACGGTGTCCGTACGGGTCCAGTTCGGACAGAGCTCTTCCGACGTCAGCCAAAGACGTTTAATGAGGCGGTCCACATCGCTATGTTGGAAGACCACTGTGTGCGCTCCGCGCAAAGTCACACACCTCATGTCGAAGCAAGTGAGGGTCCCACTCCGATGGAGATCTCTCTTGCCGAGTCGGCACGCCCGCAGCGGACGCAACGTGCGGGTGGCCGCTGTTTCGGTTGTAACCAATCTGGTCACTTCCGTCGGAACTGTCCCACCAACCCGTGAAAGACGACACGCGACAAGAAGCACGGTGCGTCCGGCTCTCGATAGCCTCGAGGCGACGGGGTCGGAAAACGGCGACTCCCAGTAGGGGCGGGACGCCCTGCTGGGAGACTTCGCTCCTCTGTGAGGGAGGTGAGTTTCTCACCAGCCTCGCAAAAGGAGCAAGTCCCTGGGACGACACTTCTGTGTCTCTCCGTGGCCGCCGCGCGGTCTAACCTAGTGGTCGTCACTACCAGCGTGAAAGGGTACCCGGAACCGATGACGGTCCTGATCGAATCAGGAGCGTCGTTCAACTTTGCGACGAAAGCCAGTGTGACTAGGAAAAATGCATTGTATGATAGTGCTTTAGACGCCTCTAAGAGCAATACTAATGTATCTGTTCGCTTAGCGACTGGCAACATCGTGTCTACACGCAAGGTTACCATACCCTTAAACGTGAAGTTTGACGACTTCGATTCGGTCGAACCGTTCATTGGCTTGGACATGGATGATCGATACGATCTTATCCTCGGCATGCCTTGGCTGGCTAAGCACGGACCGTGGATAGATTGGCGTAGCCGCACCATCGGTGCCAGCCACAATCCCCTCGCGGACAGAGCACTGGTGGGTCATGTCCCCTCCTCTTCCCGAGATAGGTTTGTGCATGAGCACCGTGTGCCACGCGATGAGCGGCAGTTTGCCGGGTCTTCAGAAGTCCTGGAATTGCCAACGATATCGCCTCCTCGAGCGCGGGAGCCCGAGGTGGGTGATGGAGAAAAGCCGCAGGACCCTGATACCTCCCCGATGGGACTGCAAGGTTCTGCAGTTTGCAACCGAGTTGCATGTATCCAGAAGACAGTGACGACTCAAGACGCGGACGCTGCGACAGCTCGCGCAGGAAGGGGTGGTAGCGTCCGAGCTCCCCCTACGCAAAGCGTGGCGGCTGGTTCAGCCCACGCCGAGGAAGGCGCTGGAGTTGTTACTCGCGCAAACAAGAGTGGTCGAGCCGGAACTCCCACTACGCAAGACGTTGTAGCTGGGTCAGCTCGCGCGACGGAAGGCGCTGGAGCGTGTGCTCGCGCAACTACGGGTGGTCGAGCAGGGGCTCCCACTAGCAAGGTCAGCAGGGGTGACAAGGTCACAAGCTCGCCCAAGGCAGAGGCGTCTGGCCGTGATGCGGATTCCGCGGCTGAGGACAGGGCTCCTCAAGTGCTCGACGTCTTCACGGGCGAACCCAAGGTGGGGGAGGTGCTGACCCCCTTGCCGACAGTAGCGGAGCTACTTGAGCTCGAGGAGCTTTCTTATGTCCAGTTCTTGGACTCTGTCAAGGCGGGAGAGTTGGCAGAAGTGGTTCTACTTCGCCCAGAAGGTGGCTCACTGGAGCTCAACTCCTCCTCAGTCATGGACTCCGAGGTTCTGGAGGATGAACGAACCTTCCCCCGGAGCGGGGTGTTCGGCATGAGATTGATTTAGTGCCTGGCACTAAGTATTGTACCACGCAGCAGTGGCCGCTTCCGAAGGAACAGGTCGACGTCATCGACGCCTTCTTCGCGGCGAAGCATGCCGCTGGCATGGTGTGTGAATCAAAGTCGCCACACTCGTCTCCGACGTTCTGTGTGC